>HE670693.1:0-30307 GCA_000313835.2 Heliconius melpomene melpomene | reverse complement strand
ATTAACGCATTATTATTTTTGTGCAAGGTGTTTTCTCGGTCACTCTCCATCTTCAGGTGGTCGAAGGAACAGTGACCGGAGTGTGTTCAAGACGAATCAAACAAGTTCGAACATGTTTTGTCTATCTATTTTCATTTGTTCAGAAGACCACCTTTCTTCCTGTCAGAACTTCTTTTGACCACCTTTCGACTGCATCTTCAGTCTCTTAATGTTTTTATTATGGTTTATTGTATTTTAAAAATCGAGCCCTTTTAGTAATTTTTTTTATTTATTTATAGTGATTTTGCAAAAAATTGTAATCCATAATTTTTTTGATTCAAATATCATCACTGGGAAGTCAAATTGAGCTTACAAGATTTACATCAGATCTAACATGGCAAATAAAATAAAAGCTCCTAATAACTAGTTTTTAAACAGATAGGCCTAGACGTACATAGTAAAGCGACGATATGAAATTTTCAAAGTAATTAAATTTCAACATCACACATCTCGTTAACAGGCAGTTAACCGGATATTACAGGAACCAATTAAGCCCTCTGGGCCGGCTGGTACTTGTCTTAATAAAGCTTATATAGAGAGTTCTAATGGGTTGTATTTAGATTTAAGAATATATGTTATTAATATTTATAGTACACGTATCTGTTATTGAATAATTCAAATATATATGTAGTTTTAATTAAATGTTAATTCTGGTTTTAGTTTTGTTATAAAATAATCGATTTATTGTAAATTTGTTAATGAGGTATTTGATAATTTCCCAAATGATTATGTTAAAGTTAAATATATTAAAAGCGTAAGGTTTCTTAACTAAATATATAAAAGTGGTTTTTATAATGCCTTACAGCACTAGTATGCTATAGTCGAACTAGTATGCAGCAGTAGGTACAGTGTGCTCCAGTACAAACGTACTTGCAGCACACTTGGACGCATTAGTTAAGTGCGTTGTGTGTCGATTGGCAGAACTCAACACCGCGGTTTGCCTCATTACCTGAACTAGAAAATTAAATATATGAAACATTTCATTCTCCCAAGTGGGAATCTAACCCACAATGATCGCGTTTATATTCTCACGTTTCTTCGCCTGTTTATTTTTAATTTAACTTCAAGATTTGGACCGTTTATTTTGAGAGTGGTGTAAGTCCATTTTCTTTTGTTTCGAGAAAATTACAGATTAGTATGTCGATGATTATGCAATTTCATTTACCGTCCGATTTTAAGTTGTTCAAAACATGGGGTTTTTTTGAGAAATTAGACACGGGCTAGTTATATATAAAAAAATTACATTAAATTAAGCATGAATTACGTGATAGCTCATTTTTCTCAAAAATGGACTTACACCACTTTAAAAATAAACGGTCCATTTAAAAAAAAATGTTCACCTACTTTATTATCATCTGTACTTGTTTCAATTAAAAACAGATGTAACCTAGTAGTATAGAACACTGCAGTGGTTTGAAAAGCAGCTTAGAATAAAGTCACAGTAATTAAGGCTCTTACTTTGTGCAGAATGCATCTAGTACAATCATTTTTGCCTTTTATTTTTATTCAGGCTAAGAATGCATATTAGAATTTAAAAGTTTCATTTTACTGAGCAAGGCTAAGACAAAGTAAAACACTTTACTCTCCACTCTTTAATTAATCTATCTTCTGGCAGAACATAAAAAATTATCTATAAATACTTACAGGGAGATTGGCTTTTTAAATCATACTGGACTGGTGATATTTGAATGTATATTTATTTATAAACATGTAACAACTCTATATCGCAGGGTAGGCAGAGGGAACCTAACGTTAGGAGGTTTCGTTCTCTATTTTTCCGCTTTATTTTGTTACCAGAGCGTGGAAATAAAAATAATGTACGCACTCGAGTGGGTAGCCCCAAATGTCGTGTTTACACTGGGATTTAGAATATGTCAGGTTTTACTGCAATACTTATATGTATACTTATGCTTGTAATATAAAACAAATCATTGTAAGTACTCGTGACGCAACAATGGCATATTTAAGATTTTTAAAACTTTGCCCCATGATTATGAGTTCAAATCCTTCTCAGGGGTATATTTAGATGACGTCCGTAGGTATCTTAATAAAAAAAATACAAAAGACTGAGTAAAAGAGTAAAATCGAATAGTAGCAAGCACTAGACTTTTTTGCCCTAGAGTACGATATAACGAAATGGTATCAATAACACTAAGATAACGACAACGGTAGCAGGTTCAAATCTAAATAGCACCCGGTTGAATGCTCGTATCGGTTATGTAAATGTGTATGTCATTTTGTATTATAACGTGCATTTGGTGTCCTCTGTTCAACTGTAAACGTAAAAGATATTATTGGCAATATAACTTGAAAATAAATACCTTAATACGATGACGCCTAGACCAAACATCATCAAAGGGAGAAAATTTCTCCACTTTCTGCCCGAATTTGAGAAATGTCTCTGTCAATCAGGTGGCAAAACACTACGCTGTGCTTTGCCTTGCCAGAGATGGTAATTTAAATAATTATTTCCCCTATATGCTAGTCGAATCTACAGCCATAGCGTATATACCAGTTAGAAAAAAAATTTAATAATATATTTTATAAACTCGTTATTTATAAAGAAACTTCATTATTAGAAAATTATTTCATTATAATTTTACCTTTCAAACTAAATACTAGCAATTAAGTCACTATGTAACGTGTATACACGATAGCTTACGTTTTTACAAACAAATGTATACACGGCCTAGTGCATTAAGTGTTCATTAGATTGCTCAGCACAGGACAAACACTCAAAAATATACCTTTTAACCCTACAAATAAGAATCATATTACCATATCTACCAAGAATCGCAATACATTGAACTAGCCAGTGTGATAGACACTTAAATACGTTATAGCAATACATAGAAAGAGGCCACGTTATAATAGTTACCCTTGTGTACAGCCCCAGGCGATATTGGAACGAGTAAATATAATTATAGAACAGATGCCGGGTATTATCGATGTATAGGAACAAAGGCAGGAATTTGCTTAGACAAGTTGATTAAATCACCTCACTTGAACTGACGTGAGAATCGGTATGGGTGACCCCTATACATGTTTTGATAAGGATCATAGTAGTTAATTAATGTGTGTTCTTATAATATGCATAAGAGCGTCGATTATCCGGATTCATTCAAATAATTGGAATACGCAATACCTTTATTACGCAAATAAGATGTAGATACCTTATGAAATATTATAATTTTTATTTTAGTTTAACGGCTGCATCTTGCAAAAAAGAGGGAACCCGGGAAGTAGTGTTAAGCAATTACTTACTTACTCCGCATACATTAAGACATCTTCATCCCTCACTTTCCGCCGAATACTGGAGGCACTGGGTTACTGGACATCATTACCAGGGTGAGGAAATGAAAATATGTTGTTTAATCTGTAAGTATTTATGTTGTTTAATTTTCCGATTTTGACTTAGCAAAGTCTACTTAAATA
The DNA here is from genome assembly GCA_000313835.2 of Heliconius melpomene melpomene. Classification (NCBI taxonomy): domain Eukaryota; kingdom Metazoa; phylum Arthropoda; class Insecta; order Lepidoptera; family Nymphalidae; genus Heliconius; species Heliconius melpomene. The sequence continues at coordinate 26,833 of HE670693.1, read as the reverse complement.
TCCAACGCGCAAAGTCTTAAAATTTTAAAAATAATCTATATTAAAATTTATATTTTGTATATCAGCAATAGTTTTCTATGTAAAATATAATAAAAAGTAACAAAATCAACAAAGGCCTAACGGAGCAGAGGCGAATACAATAGAATACTATTTAGACCTAATGGCACACGCGCCGTTATTTTTAGATTTCAACTAAAACTGACATTTTGTGTAAACTTATACCCAGCTACGTAGATTCAAACTAAAAAATGGACTACAGAATACAAATATAACTTTTCAATGGGAACCGGCAGTTCCTAAGATAAGCGTGTTCAACTTAACAAAATCTTCAGCTTTATAATATTAGCATCGATTTTTTTCTACCTTATTACATTCTATTTATACTTCCGAGCCGTATAAAACTTTAAGACTTTTACATAATAATTAATCATTTCACGCATAAAATGTAAATCTTTGTAAATATTTTTCATCGTAAAAAATAATATTCAAATTAGGAAAAACTCTGTGTGAAGACTTTATGAAGATTATTCCTTTCTACGGAATGTTCTCATAATTGCCAAGATATTAAAATATACAAGAAAATAAAAATTATGTCTGAGAGTCTGCTAAGTACCTACAAGTAATATAACGTTATTTCATAATTAAAGAATTAAAAAATCAAATTACTTTCACGCTGGGAAAGGACGTTCACGTTAGGACAATTCTTTCTCCACTCTCCGTCTTGATGAATAATTTAAAATTAAAAACATAATCAATATCACAACTATTACACTAAATAATGTAGCTAGCAACTAACGTGTCAAGTGTCAAGACAAAAAAATGCTCTTACTATTGAATAACATTTTAACTATTGTTATTTAGTTAGTTTAATATTCCGTCAAAATTTTACAGCATTATCATTCTTGTGTCACTACAGGCGTTGGTAAAAGTTTACACTCAACAAAGTGGAGGGGGGTTTCTCAAATGATGATAGCCTCCTTTGTGCAGGATGCAATTTTAAAATGCAATGTTATGCATTTTTCCAGTCTCACGCGTTGAGATGAGATTTTTATATCCTTGAATTTAATAGTATCATCAAAATGAAAATATAGTGTTTATAATAGGAAATGAAGTAAAATATATGGATTTTTTAATTATGATGAATACTATTAACTTTTTTTATAAGGAGAGGTATACAAGGTTCATGTCTTGCAGGGGACGCAAGTCCTTTTGATACAGCCACGTAGTGCTTGTGCGTGCTTAATTTCTCGGGGCCAGACCCTCTTCCCTATCCAGAGTTACTGAAAAATCCAATTAGGCTTTCAGCATTAACTAGCTAACTCGAAAAAAGACCTGGAATATCGTCCGAGCCGCGTTGAACTCGACTACTCCATACGCAATGCCTCAAATTCATTCATAAAATGGAGGTGGGAGTTTAAAAAAATATTTTTATTATTCTCATTGTTTTAATTTGTGTTTGTAATTAACATATTTAACTTTCGCTATAATTTTATATACTAGTTACTATATAATGGACTAAAATTAAAAAAAATAATTCTATGCACATATAAGAAGAGAGAGATATGTTGCTGAGAAGTCACTCAGCTAATGCTAAAAGCTAGTTTGGTCTATGTACTACTAAAACTTAGCTCTGTTAGTAGATAGACAACAAATAAAATTACAAGACCTGGAAATATGAAATCTCATATGAAGATAGAATAGGGAGTGTAGAAGAGCACTAAGAGAATTAATATTTCAGTTACTTCTTGAAATGTCTACGAGAACGAGGTAAATGGGATTTTCCGTTCTATACTATCGTTCGCATCGTCACTTGCCACCAGGTGAGATAGCGGACAAATGCTTACCTGTCTAAAAAAAAAATGTCTTAAAATCTACAAAAAAAAATACCGTCCAACGACTAGTGTACTATAAGAAACGGTATTATATATTTTAGCTGTAAAAAAATGGGTACATTAGTTTCACATATCACCAAATCACTCTCCCATATCACGGACACGCCGAAAGTTTTTCATGCGTGATGTAGCATTAAACTTTACGAAAGGGTATTTTTTACTTTAACACAGATTGAGGTTGTGGAAAACTTTTCAATATCTTATTTCCATATATCTTTTTTTCTATTTTAAGTCAATTTTTAGAACTTGAATAAGTACTCTTTTTATATTATAATAGAGTAGAATAGTATGTTATGTTACTAAATTATATTTTTATTCATAACCATTAAAAGTAAGAACTAAAGTGATCTAAAACTTAAATAAAAAATAAATGCAACTTTCTAAAGCATTGAGCTGCCAGCATTGATTATATCTTTAGATATTTCAGATATCTAGAATCTTAAGAAGCCTAAGATATAAAAATGCTAGATATGTTTTTACAAAAATTTAATAAAATTTTCGCTATTATTCAAATTATGTGATGACAAAAATGACAATATATTTTTCTTCTTTCTTTCTCATTTATGATGCGTAAGATATTTGGAAATCGAAAGCGTGATACAACGTGTAGCTTAATAATGTATTTTTAAGTTTTATTAAAAATGTAATTTAGAATAACTTAAATATATATTTTTAGTCAAGAGAATTTTCGTCATTCATCCAAAATTTATTTTCAGAAATATACAAACATAGCTCTTTAAATTATAATGAAGTAATATGTTAATATTTTTTTTGGCCTATAACCTTCAGTTCATAATGTGGCATGCAGCCAACCTATCAGTCTCATAGCAATATCAAATTATGTACTATAAAATCGATAGGTAGCTGCATGAGAACATAGTCCTGCTGGTAAAAGTTTATATGCACAATCTTGAAAACTACATATGTCTAAAAAAATAAAAGTTAGACGTTTTTTTGGCTTCACCCTTTATCCCACACATAACAGGGTAGGCAAAGTGGACCTAGTGTTAAAGCACTCCGTTCCCATTAAGACTCTTCCGCCCTTACTTTGATATTATTTTAAATATTTAATTGTAATTAAATTAATTGACATGATTAATGAAAATGACTTTGTATATACATATGTATATACGAGTAAGTACATAAACGAATACTCATTTGCATTAATTTTGAATATGTAAAGTTAATATTTTTCGCACCTAGAATTTATAGCTTTTAATTTTAGTTCAGTACTTAACATTTTAAATATTTAAGTATGCAAGAAACGTTCTAGAAAGCAATTTATTCTTTGTTCAAAGGGAAAGAAAAAAAATTCTAAGAACTTATAACGGAATAGTGCGGCATATAATTATTATGAAATTTTTAATGTTTATGTCCCTGTTAGTGTGAGTCCTTGAAATACATAATTGTACGCAACGCGTGAGGCTTGAGGTCATCATGGCGCAATGATACAGCATCTAACTGTAAACGGAACAGTATGGGTTTGATTTCCACTTGGGGAATGAATATCTTGGTATATATGATTCCTTCAAATGTATAGATATCCATATCTCAAAAATGAATGAACCGATTTTGATGAAATATAGGCTATTCTCTAAGGTCATATAGATATGCCCTTTTCGACACGCTTTTCTTAACGCCCAATGTTAATAACCAATCCTAATCCAAAAATTGCTACCATAGATTGAAATAGACAGAGATGGAGGTAGGCATGCAGGTTAGTGATTGGATAGATATGTCGGACAGTACGAGATAGACGTTAACTGGAGATAGGAGATACATTATTAATATTGGGCGTAAATCGACTTAACTATATCTTTTATCTTTATCTTTAGATAGCATTGTAATAAAATCTAAGACACTGAATTTGATCCACTTGAAGTAATTGTATTACCATGAAACTAGGCAGTTATACGAGCTCAGGTGATAATATAAAAATATGGTATCACCGAGCTGGTCCAATAATGGACATGAGAGATTCTTTAGCATTCAGACATTCTTCAGCATTTGTAGCACTTGGTAGAGAAATGCGTGTGTTCTAGTTTTTTTTTTCAATTATAACATACTAGCGGACGTGCGCAGCTTCGCTTGCGTGTTTAAGGGTGAATTCTAATAACCCATGAAACGTGTGTTCAATGAAATATTTTTAAGAGTCTATATCTATATATATAAAAGGACTTGTCCTCACTGACTGAGGTAAGACGCACGCACAGCCGTAACCGCTGTGCGTAGAAACGTGGAATTTGGACAGATGTTTACTTTTGTAATCTGGACATCCACTAAGAAGGGATTTTGAAAAATTTTAACCCTAAAGGGGTGAGATAGGGGTTGAAAGTTTGTATGGAAAAAAATTTAAATCGACACCGATTTTTATAAAATTTGAAATTTAGATTTTTAAAAGTATTTAATTGAACACGTGTTTCATCGTTTTCTAGAATTAACCCTAATCCACCCTAAAGGTGTAAATAAGGGGTTAAAAGTTTGTATGGAAAAATCTTTAAAACGCCACAGATTTTTATAAAATTTGAAATTTACACTCTTAAAAATATTTCATTGAACACATATTTTGTGGTTTTTTAGAATTCACCCCTAAATACGCAAGCGAAGCTGCGCGCATCCGCTAGTATATGTATATAGATTGTACTATAACTTCTACATCACTTCTAGTCAACTATACATTCCTACTGAAATATTCAACTAAATGTTTTGACGTTATCGAAATGCAACGAGACACGTTTCATTGGCGTTTAGCTTCTAATTAGTACGACAGATTAAAATTACCTGATGCCGAAATATCTATTAATAGCTGCTATCTCATTTCACTTGGAGCTGTACTATTAATGTTGTATCTGATTAAATATGATATTGTTTCAATTTGCGTATACATTAAACATTTTTAATTAATTTTCTCCACTAATTTATAGTTCGAGGCCGTAGTGGCCTGGTGGCACAAGGAAAACTCGGTTCCACTAAAGAAAATTAAATATTAAATATTTTTATTACATCTAGCAACGTGGTGACCACTCAACACGCAATGCTCAGAACTCGATTGGAAGTGGGGAACAGAAATGTCTTAATGGGAACAGAGTGTCTTAACACTAAATTCCCTGGTTCTTTCTGCTTACCTTGTTATATGTGGAATATAGTTTGAAGCTAGTTAAAAAAATATGATAAAGGTTTAAATTTTCCCTTAATATTTCTTTTTACTTCTACTTCTACTTTTTTTTAGAAGTATTATTAAAACCATCCTGGTGCAGTAGGATAGTGTCCGACTAACGACCGTTAATGCGATGGTTGTGAGTTCCAACTCCAGGAAAAACTGGTTGCGGTAATTTATGTTTTACGATTTTACATTAAATACCTTTAATATTCTCAGATCTATATAAAATAATTCCTCCTGAATTAAAATTGATTGCCTAGTTGTAACAATTAAACGTACATTTGTTGGAAACGACTTCATACTAATTACATAAGTTTTATCTAAATAGTTCTCCAGAATCGGAACTTCTAACAATAAAATCTTTTGCTAATGGCAACGTAATCAATAGTTCCTAATATAATTTACAAAGAATGTATATAAATAAAGTTGGAAGGAAATCTTTTTTATTTCTAGCTTTACTTATTAGATCTTACTTCTCTTATTATTTATCTACTTAAAACAATTAGTATCTACTACACAACCCCCTATAACACCAGAGGTGCTACAGGTGCGTTGCCTTGCAGAACTTTAAGATGGAGATAACCGCGATTTTTGAAGGTACCCTAGTTGTATCGACCTGGAAACACTGCTGCAATAGGCCTTTCCATAGTTCTACTTCTTTTTAGGAGAGCCTCGTATAAATATTGTTTTTTTTAGCTTCTCACTGTATCTCACAAATAGCAGGCCAGAAGGAGCCTAGTGCTAAGACATTTCGTACCCCACGCTATGCCCAATTTACATGACATTACGTGTTGAGTGACGAAACTTAATGACGCGATTTGTCTTGTTAGGAAAATGAAAATAAATTATTCTCTTGAGTACGGATCGAAGCCACAAGAGTAGTTGTTACAGGTACATAAAACGCTGATAAAAGAAATATACAGTAATATCATTAAAATGAATAGATTTACACAAAAATAATTAATTTACTAAACGAATAAACAAAAAACATAAAAAAGAGAAGCTATATTTGCTGTAAAGTTTCTCCTAACTCAAATAGGGTTCTGAGCTCTGAACATTCCCAGGATTCTCGGTTCCACGTAAAGTGTCACACAAAGCAATTGCCACCTCAACCTCAAACCGGCAGACATTGGCCGCACCTAGTTGAGATTAATCTACACTGACTACGTAGCATCGCTGCGGTGAAGCAACGCCTGGCAATATTGATTGTATACAAAGTGTAATATGTGTTTGAGAATGTCTTTGAATTGGACTGGGTTGGGTAATTTAAATATAAAAGACAATTCACCCTTTTTCTGCACAGCAGGATTAGAAAGAGGCAAACTGATGTTAAAAACTCTATTCTTCTCTATTTTTTTTTCTTTCACACTGTGTCCCGTACATAGCAGGGCAGGGTAACATAGGAACTTAATGTTAAAACACACCGTTCCTATTAAGATACTTCAGTTCTCCACTTTCCGCCAAATTCTCGAGGCATGTTGAGTGGCGGAACTCAACGCTGCGAATTGTTACCAGAGCGAGAAAATGAAAATATTAAATATTTCATTCCTACGAGTGGGAATCGAACCCATAATAGCTTTTTTCAGCCTCACGATTTATGTAGGCAGAGGGAATCTAATGTTAACACACTATTCTCCGCTTTTCCTCCGAATTTGAAAGATTGCTTATTGGCCAATGGAACTCAACGCCGTATAATAAAATTTTGCATAATAATAAATATATAAATTTTTTTGCAGGTATACAAGATATTCGTATAAAACAAAATTTACGATCTTAATTTGTTAAGCACAAGGTGTTTTCTTTCTTTGTCACGAGTCTCTCGCATATTACACAGTAGTCAGATAGGCTAGTAACAAATTATAGGAACGTGCAGGAACTTAATGCTGTGTTTTTACCAAATAAATCTGAGAAGCATTTATAGAAACACTTCGGGGGGGAGTATAAAAATTTAATTATAAGCTATCGTATTTTAAATTAAAATACAATCAACTTCATGCTGAATCCCGCACTAAGAACGGTAGGCAGAGGGAACCTAGTTTGAAGACATTCTGTTCTCCACTTTCCTCAGAATTTTTCGAGGCTTGCGTGTCGAGCGGTGGAACTCAACGTCGGACTTTTATCTTGGTGCCAGAGCGAAGAAATTAAAATATTAATAACTAATAATTCCTTCCCTCGAGTGGGGATCGATCCCACAACCGTCGCGTTACAGTCAGACCGTTGTACCCGTGCGCCACTAAAGCCTCACTATTAAATTATAGTTTTAAATTGCTTATACTTTATTTTGACCGTAAATGAATATTTTTTTTAAATGCTATTAAATAACACGCCTTTTAATTGTCCACTTATTGTAAATTGAATGCACATTTCTTTTATGCCGCTTATGGTAGTCTCATTCCGCCCAAATTCCAGACACTGTGTTGAGTGGCGGAACTCTAAAAGCTATATTTAGAATAATATATTTTAAATAGACATGACCCTTTCACCAACTTTTACTTCTGAAGATTAAGATTTCACTTTAATCTCGCGAACGTCTGAATATCTCGACAGATCTTTTGTTCTAAAATAACTAAAAGAAAATCCTATTTCGCTGGTTGCACTTCAAATAATATCTATTTTTTTTACAATTTCAATTTAAATTCATTTATAGATATATTATGGTACTTCTATTCCCAACAATTTTAAAAACGGTCAAGCGCGAGTCGGACAAGCTCACTTAGTGTTATTAAAATAACTTAAAGTTAAATCTTAAATTTTTCCATAAGCACTTATTTTATGTGAAATGAACTGCAAATATAAGTTTGTATTGGATTGGAATTTAATATAAAAAAGTGATTCTATATGGGTTCAGTTTTTTTTCCTTTTAAGGTACGGAATGCTAAAAATTGTCTATAGAATTATTTCAAAGTGTTATCCGCGAGGTCAGGTCCCAGGCTACATTATTCGGTCAAAAATTCCGCTGCATCAGTTTTTATGCTTTTTATTTTCATTGTAATTTTGTTAGAGCGATATCGGCACTCCAAAATATTAAAAAAAGTAATATGATAATATTTCGTTAACCTAAAAGCTCATGATGTATCAATATCCATTAATATGTATTTTTATAACTAAAATCGATATTATTTTCTTTTAGTTCAGATTTTTATAGTGATCAACTTGATTTTGATATGACTATCCTAGATTAGTAATTTATTTATTTAAATTTATATTTCCATTTCTTGAGCAAAGCGCGGCGTTGAGTTCCGCCACTCAACGCAATTCCTCTACAATTCGGCGGCAAGTGGAGAACAGAGTGTCTTAACACTAGGTTCCCTTTGCCTACGTTGTATGGGACGTACGTGGGAGTGTGTACGGGATAAATCGTGAAGTTGATTTAAATACATTTATTCTGTTTTAATCGCAATTAACTGTAATATCATTTGATTTTAATTATTGTATTTTTATTTTATTTAGTTTAATTTAGGTTTTTCAGGTCATAAATGAACCTCTTTTCATATATTAATTGCAATTAATACCTTTGTCGTGTTTCGATGAAAACGTCACTAAGTTATATTTTATTCATTTGCTCTTCCAATTTTAATATTTTCATAATATGATTGTTTCTCGTTTATTTATTCATTATTTGGTTAAATTTGTGTTTGGTAAAACATAATAAAATAGGCTTTAGGTTTTAAATATTTATAAGTAGAGGTACACTGTCAAAGCCAACGTGGCAAAGTTGATAAATATCTGATACTACATGTTAAAGGTTCGATATACGCTCTAGGAAACTTTTTGTATAGGTTCCCAAGCCACCTCTACCTAGCCTTCTATATGCGGGATTGAGCGTGAAACTATTAAAAAGTAAATAAAATACGTACTTCACGCAATTTTTTTCGAGGCATTGCGTGTTGAGTGGCGGTACTCAACGCCGGGCTTTGCCTCGAAATATGAATTTTAACCTCATATTAATTTTCTTATCAATTACAACAGTTTATAGTGCCATGACGGCAACTGTTAAAAAGTAAGTAGTTTTTTATTACTCAGATCGTAGTCCTAATAGCTTATTGTTCTATTGTTTAAGAAATAAATAGACCACACGTATGCTTTATTCATATTGTTTTTATTTTTGCATCCATTAGGTATATTTTAAGAAATGATCGAAGAGGAAATAGTGATGTCATTGACGCGCAGTGGGTAGATAGGCAGTAGGTTTGATCCCCATTTTAAGGAATACTCATTCATAGCAGGATTCGCAGAGAAAACTTAGAGTTAAGTTAAGACACGTTCCAGATACTGCGTGCTGAGTGACGGAACTTAACGCCGCATTTTATCTTAATATCAGAGTGAAGAAATTACAATATTCAACTCCCTCGAATGGGAAAGAATCTCATAACCGTCAGGTTTACAGTCAGTAAAGTAAATTAATTAGTTTAATTTTCAGATTTTGAAGTACAAATAGCTGTACGGGTGGTGTTAGATTTCATGGCTCATGGATTTATTACTTGTTTTTTTTACCTAAGCATCGATAGTTTGCTTATTTGGATACAGTAGTACAACATTTTAAAAAAGCTTCAAACAAGATATGAATATGTAACCATGGATATGAATTTTCGATGAATGCACCATTCAAGACTAAATCAAAGTTTATTCAGATTAAAAAAAATTACTGAAAGTCTATTTGATCGTTCCTATTCCACTTATTATCACTTTATAAATTAATTGACAAAACTATATCCATCTCACTCTCGTATAGTATAAAATAAACGGATTGAGCTATTTTTCGTCTCGTTCCCACTTATTCGCGGTGACTATCAAAGGCACCGCAAAGTAATCCTTTCAATTACCGACAGATCGTTAGCTCGTGCGACCTTATTACTAAGTTTTAAAGACATTCGAGTTTTGAATACGAAATGTTTGTTTGTGAATAAATTATATGTAAATACAAGCTATATGTAGAAAATAAAACGTAAAATTTCTCTCTTATTCTCTTTCCTCCTGCTTACTCTCCGAGGATCCTAAATACTAAAATTCAGGCTTCTACGCTTACGTATATATATATATAATACGTATTCCAAAAATATCAGAAAGAGATTTAAAAAAATGAAAAGGATTTCAATTATTATTTACCACCTGTATTATTGAAATGAGAAAATATTTTCAAGAGTTCAATTTTCAAGTTTTTCTTCTTATTATTTTAATCATCTTTAAGTAGGATAAGCTTTATGAAAAACTCTTCAACAGATAATAACTAAGAGCAGCCTAGCTCGTCGTAGTGCTTTTTAAACCCACTACGAGTAAAATACGATGGCTTACTTAGTGTTAAATATGTTTTGACTGAGGATTTCGTAATGTTTGTCGGTTTAAATTTAAATTCGCAACCATGATTAAATTTAAATTATTTTCATTTCTTGACTCAAAAAGAGCGGAGTGTTGAGTCAATACATAATATCTTAAACTAGAGCGGAAAGCTAGCTTTTAAAGTAGATTCCGTTGAGTGGGTTGAGTTCCGCCACTTCCTCAGAAATTTGGCGGAAAATAGGGGCGGGAGTGTTTTGCCACTCTGCTATATGCGGGATACAGCGTGAAATTGAAAACAAAAATCATCAAATTTTTGTGATACTTATGAAATTAGTCTTGGTAACTAAGCTTGTTAGTCGCTATAGATATAGACTTGGAAATTCTAACCATATTATTTTTGTGTGAATGTAAAATTTAATTTTAATATTATGCTTATTAGATTTAAAAAATACCTTTTAAAAAATATGGCTTAGCGCGATTGCTATATTGACATATAAAATTTTTAAATATTTGAATGTGAAAGTGGAAATTGAGATAGAGGGGCAATTATAATTAAGTACAGGCGTACAAAGTCGCGGACATATGCTAGTAACTTATAAACATTTTATATTCTTACCATATAAAAATCAACAATATTTTATTCAAGTATGAGTTTAGTAGCTTTGATTTTGTTATTCTATATAAGAAAATAATATATTGGATCCTTCTAGTAAACATACGTGTAAATCAAAATGTTTTGACGTTTCGAAGATAAATTAGCAAAATACATTCCACTTACGTACTGAAAATAAAATAAGATTTTCGTACGAAATAAGCTTTTTCTACCGTCATTTATTTAATCGATTTTCACAATTTCTTTGTTTATATATTTATTACTATCTAAAGAATACATTTTTGATATTTATAAATTGAAAAATTAATATATAATAAAAAAAAAATAATATCTCTGATCATTGAATACAATGATTTGTTACTGTATTTTCATATGTATGTAAATAAACTCAACAGCCGTAAGAGCGTTATTGTGTTATCTCTTTTTTTCAGCTGATAACAAAAATAATTTAGTGTCAAGACACTCCATTCTCTGCATTTCGCTCGACTTCAAAACATTGCGTTTTGAGTGAAATTCAATTTTGTACTTTAATTCTAGGTAGAACCAGAATCAGATAAATAATATTTATATAATTTTCGGGGAATTTGAACGTTCCACCAAAGTGATTCAAACCCACAATTACAGCAGCAGTACGCTGATTCACTGTGCCACAATGATCTTATTTATGTATTTGCATATTAGATAATAATAACAATGTTAAGACGTGTAGTGTATATGATAGTATCAACACTCCAGCAGTAACGTAGTATCCTTGTTTGTTCAGAACCTTAATAATATTAATTAATCTTGTGATAGAATAACAGAGAATATATCTTATACTTTGTATTTGCATTTCATATATGCATATTTAAATGTTAATTAATAGCTATAATAGTACCTTCATATAAATTCCAGCTTCCAGCTTCAAATTGCAGGGTAAGCAGAAGGAATCTAGTGCTAGGACATTCCGTTCCCCACTTTCCACCGAATCTTTAGACTTATTGCGTGTTGTTTGGCGGAACTTAACGCTGGGCTTTTGTCTTGGTGCCGAGTGAAGAAATTTAATAAGTAATAATTCATTCCTTCGAGTTAAGGTCGAACTCACAACCGTCACGTTACTTACTTCACTACGTCACTCACTTATGCTCCTGTGCTATGACGGTTTCAACATTCTCGACCTTGATATTTAATATTAATTTAAAATTATGATACCACCGCGCAAATTTGACAATGATGATCTTCACAGACGGACAGCAAAATGAACCTATAAGGGTTCCCTTATTTCTTTTGAAGTACAAAACCCTAAAATTATTTTTAAAAAATATTGTTTTTAGGAAATAATTTTGGATAAACAAGTGAAACCGCGGGCCTGGAGCTACTATTAAATAAATATTTAACAATAAGTAAATAACAATAAAAATGTATTGTTATGAATTTTCTTTGTTGATTTTATTTATTGCTTTCGTTTATTCGTATAGGAATTTTATTACATTTGTACGGTGAGCTTTAGAAAATTGTATTTAGTGGAAAATTACTTGGGAAATATGTGATTATAGCAATTCTAAGAATCGTATATTGTATGTAACTTTATTAGGTTGTCGTTACTGCTTCTAGGCAATTGAAGCTATAGAATACTTGCTCATGTCCAGTTTATATTTGTAATCAACTATAAATATAATTTCAATATTTATATAGAAATCATATTTGTTTTTGCATGATGCATATGCATATGCAAAACTCTTCCGTTACTTAATGACTGACGGACAGCACACAGACGAATCTTCGAAACTTAGGAAGTTGAAGTTTGGTACGTAAGTATTAGAGGAGTGTAGGGGAGCAGAAAGAGAAAATTTTTCGAAATTCCTTTGGGAACAGGAAAAAAACGGGTTTTTCTATTTTGAAGGCTGTTGTTTGTTTTTTTTTTTAAGTTACATGCGAATTATAAAAAAAATCTACTCAATAAAAAAGCCTAAGGCGCTCCCATGTTCTCTTTAGCGTTATACTTTTTAGTAGCCAAATTATATAAATTTACTTCTACACTAAAATATTTTGTTTTATATATAGAAAGCGAAACTTTATGACTTTACTTCTACACTAAATTATTATTTTTTATATATACAAACCTTGCTTAATAATCAATACCTAAAGTATCTGTTACGGAACATACCTCACGATTCTATACAATTTATTCTAATTCAATTTAATTTCCACAATTCGGTCCACATATTCACAGCTAGATTCAATATAACGTAGGACGTGATGTGCGTCGAGGTCCGTAAAGCTTGATGAATACTAAATCAAAGCTAATATAGCATGGTATATACTATAAATAAAATATATATAGAGTCCAGGCTTTGCGCGTACAAGCTTGTAGGTGTCAACGCAACACGGTGTAGGTTTGATTCTCACAAAATGCAATGCTTCCAGAATTCGGCGGAAAATGGGGAAGGTAAACTTAACACAAGGTTCCTTTTACTTAACCTGCTGCAAGTTGGGATAACGCGGGACGCAAAAAAATACATCTTTATTTTAGACTATTAGATCTCTTTAAATTGTATAATTAAAATTAAGTAATTAAACACATACAGTTAACATTTTATGTTAAATACAACCATGATAACCGCAATATCAATGAATTAAATATAACTTATATTACATATTCTGTTTGTTTTTACGTGGTAAAATAAAAACTAAATGTTTTTTCAGCTTCACGCATATAACATGGTAGACAAAGGGAATCTAGTGTTAAAACACTCTGTTCCCCATTTTCCGTTCAATTTGCGAGGCATTGGGTGTTCAGTGGCGATGTGAGCGATGAAATGAAAATATTAATATTAATAAATAATAATTAATTCCGCCGAGTGGGAATTGAACCCACAAACGTCGCGTTACAGACACTGCCCCTGCCCCTGGGGCAAGTGCATCGTGATTACATAACCTATACAAATATTTAAATTCTATTGTAAAACTATGGCTTGATAACATTGTTGGTATGAGCCATATGAAAATAGTTGAGTTTCATCACGCGCGACGTTCATTCATTCACAGCGTAGGTGTTAAAGATATTCCGTTATTAGAATACTGGCTATGCCCTTCGAGTTTACCTTGACATTTTACTTGTGTGCGTATATTTATTCATAATTTATATTTCTAGAAGTTTTTTTTATTTAAGGCCGTTTTTAACCCCCGACGCAAAAACGGTGTTCTAAGTTTGACGTCGATGTTTGTGTGAGAGTGTGTCGTAGCTACGTGTCGCATCGTAGCTAAGCGGATGGATCGATTTCGAGGTATTTTTTTTTATTTGAGCTGCCTTCCTTGCGGTTGTCCTTAGCTGTTTGGTTAAGATCAACCAAGCAATTGGAAGAGTATCAGCTCTTTACCAAATGGTGAAAGGCATTTTTAGTATAAAAGTGAATCATTGCATAGAGTTTTTTTTAAATTTATACTGTAATTTTAAGTTTTATTTTTTTACATTACGCGGGATCGTAATAAAATTTATAGCCGTGGTTTGATATATTTAATTGTATAAACTGACATACAAATAAAAATTGTATTATGTATTGGAAAAAAAATTGTAAATATGTAAAGGCTTTTTTATTTTTTTAGTTAATTCTTCTTTTTCGTGAAATAAGTGTTTATACCACACATATATATTTAAAAAGCTTTTATGGTAATTATTTTTGTTAGACAAATGAATAATATACATGTGAGCAAAAAAATTGAGAAACGTTCATCATGAAAAAAATTCAAATTATTTATTTATTTTACAAAAGAAAACACGTTCAAAACACTTCAAAGGACTTTCACAAAAGAAAGTTCAACAACAACTCTACAAGCTTTTAAACTTTGTCTGACATAAAATATGATCTTTTGAAAGATTTATTAATTTATATTTACTTAGAATTGACTTTTATAAATCGTTTCGCTGTAGAAAATTAATAATAAAAGTAAATGGTCTTTTTTTGAATATCTAGGTAGGCAGGAAAGATCTAATGTAAAGATATATTATGTGTAGAAATGCGCAGCTTAACGCCGCACTTTAATGTCAGTGAAAATCATACTTTTCTTAACGTACTTTACGTTTTTTTATTATAATAATAAATATTTAAATATATTTTCGCAGTACATAAACTTAAATATATAGAAAAGTAAGCGAAAATCAATTGACATATTTATGAGAACACCTACCGCAATCTTGTTTAACGCTCGATATCACACTGTACAGGTTTGTGTTCTACGATTCATTTTCTTCGTATTTCATGGGTCGTTTGTTAGCACCATTATATAGTTAAACTAAATGTGTGTGCTTTTTTAGGTCTTACTCTAAAAAAACACATAGCTTCAAGATCTCTTATATACTAACACGACAAGTCAAATAAAAGCTTGCAATAAAAGATTTACACCAACAAAACAATTAGTGACGTGAGATACCTCCAGAATTCGGCGGAAAATGGAAAACGGAGAGTCTAAGACTTGGTTCTCTTCGTTACAAAAAGGTTGAAATTAAGTGGAGTTTCTACTTATAATAAAATTACCAATATCTCTTATAATTATTAATTAAATCAACACCAAATAAGTAAACTATATTTAGTTCATTCAGTAATATTGCTTTCGAAATCGGTTAACGACTCTATGATTTTCACAGGAAACTCTATTATAGCATCAAACGGAGCATCATTTAATTAAGGTCCAATGGGTACTGGAAAGCTCTTACAAAGCTCGAATAAAAGGTCAATGCAAATTCGACTGCCATAGTCATTACTTAATGAAAACCACTAACAGTTCGGTTCTCTTTATAGAAATTCGATGTATTAAAGTACTGTTTAGTAGTGAAGTTTGTGAGTTATTCATCATTTACATAAATGCACAAATGAAACTTTTATAAAAACTTAAAAAATCTCGCACTTTTTTTACATTTTATACATATTTTTTAATTCTGTACATAGCAGAATAGGCAGAGGGAACCTAAAAAAATATTACTCTTGAGTTTTATTTGAACTTTAAGGCCTGATTCCGAGGGTTCTCTCTAATTCGACACAATTCTAGGAAACAAATAAACCAAAGCTTACTTTAAAAAAGCTGACCAAAGCCATCACGACTGCACTAACCCTCTCGCATGGAGGCTATAAAAGCTGTACGTGCCACTAGAGTCGTTTCAGTTTATGAATCAACTTTAAAATACATTGTCCTGCAGACCACAGTAAAGTGCTAATAGGAATTACGCCTTGACAGTGTTAGAGAGAGAAAGAAAGAAAGTTGTTTTTATTTATTTAACGGTGTACCCTGCACATGGCAGGATAAGAGAAGACGTGGGAACCTAGTGTTAAGACACTACTTATTTGTTGACGCAAGATTCGACAACATAACTATCTTTCAGCCAGAAGCCAACTAAGCCACGCTGGCATAAATAAAGATTTTAAATATATTTCCATACACTTTCACAATATTCAGTGCAGGCACGCATATATTACTTTTAGTTTCATTGTGATTTACGAGCAGGTGAAGGCTGTGGCCTTGTTCCTTACTTACACGGTATACCTATATAAGTAAACTATCTAGAGAGGGCGCGTGCTAAGTTTTATCGATACCGGAAATTTGAGTTGGGTGTTAACTTTATTCGTTTTTGAAGTGTTAGGTTTTTGTATAATTTGTTAGGTTAACATTCTTTTCTTTTAAATTTATTAGGTTAACAGGTTCAAGGTTCTTTTAAATTAATAATAATTTTATGAAAAACAAAAAAAAATGCCCTACGAGACTGTCTGCCTCGTAGCTTCCCGCTAGGATTCAAGTAAAAATTAAAAAAAAAACCCTAGTTGACAAAACTGGGCAGTTACTTTTACAGATATACATTTTACAGATAGACAGATTAAGTAATAATATTTTACACTCAAAGAACTGGATGTGGAAAGCTGATGGGACATTATATATATACACCAAGAACCTTAGAGAATGTGCGAGCTTCCCTGCTTAAAGAAGATTTCCAAAAACCATTTTTTGTTGAACAAAAACCATTTTATGTCCATGCCAAGAAAAAAAAAACAATATATACAATAAATGAGTTCATAATTCACACATGCTGAATATTGAAATACAATCACTTGATTTATAATACTAAATCAAAATTAATCGTCCAGTCCGCTACGATACGAAAACAATATGCAGATGCATATGTGAATCATAATGTTAATTAAATTAATACATCGCCGTTATACGCATAATAAATTAAGCTACGTTACGTTTATACTAACTAGCTGTTGTCTCCGGTTTTGTCTATATTTTAACACGCTTTTATTAGGCTGACTTGTTGTACTCGTATATTATAAAATGTAAGTAACTGAATATGACTCACTTGTAATAACTATATCATCCTGAAAGTTGGCAGTTATATATGGCTTAGATATATAATCTGGTATCCTCTTGCTGGTCTGATGATGAATCCAGGATTTCAATTCAGAGGTTACTAGAAAACCCGAATTTAAGGTTTGAGCTCATTTTCAAAAAACGTTATTTTTTTTTTACTATAATAATATATTTTTCTGTTAAAAAAATACTTAATTTCTGTTAAATAATAAAAAAATGTTAACCGTAGATTTTTAAGCTCTCTAAAACTGTCTTTTTTCTTAAAAAAAAATATATTTATATTTGTGAATTTGTAATTGCTGATACATATATTCCTTTTGTATGAATATTCGACATCGAAGTTTATCCAATACACATTGAATAACAAAAAAAAGTAATTTAATCTAATGAAAACTATCAGTTTTTGTACGCTTACCTTATATTTACTATGCATAGCTTAGTGCCCCTCAGTGACATATAGCATTGATATTTTAAAGTAAATGTCGCAAAAAGGTAACGCATGAGGTGTAGTAACATACTTTGAAAGTCATTTCTGTCATTTATTTTATCTATGGTTTCTTTGATCTTTCTTTTATACTAACGGCCCTCGCGTGGCTTCGACCGCTTGAAATATACGAATATTTATTTAATGTTATTTATATCTATTTAGGAAAAAAATATTAATTATTTTAGTATAGTTATCTATATTGTTATGCGCACAATAAATTGTAATTTAAATTTTAAGTTTATTTTAAGTTTTTATTTGATTTTGCTTGGAAAAATTGTCGTATAGAAAACTGTTTAGTTATTTTATATCTAACTACAAGTGGACAGGCGGTAAACGTGCGAGCGAGTGAAGCCTGAATTGTGCTTAAATCTTATTGACAAAAATTACTAGTATTAGTATTAGTAAATATATTTTTTTAATTAAACTTCAACACAACAACTTTCTACTTGTCTCTTAAAACTCTGAAGAAAATATACCATCGTAATACAAGTTAAAGTCAACTTTTAAAATGAATCTCAATCTTGTATCTTTAATAATGTTAAACATGTACAAAAGTTACGTAATTTGAGTTTGGAAGCATTCAAAACACTTAAAGAGGGGTTGTTTGTTCGTAGCACTTGCCATGTAATGAGTTTTGTAGTCGTTCTGATGCAATGTACAGTGGGCCAATAGATAAAATAATTCAAGGATATCTAGTCCTTATGCCTTTGAAGTTAAAAGCTTTTGTAACTTGAATATTAAAATCTTGTATTGCGATGTCTTCAATGTACCCACATTGTCTTTAAATAAACTGAATCATAAGAAAAAATCAATTTATGTACTTCAGATTTTTGTGGAGTTATTGGAACAAGCGTACGATAATAAACGCGCCAGGATGTGGATGTGATACTCATTCGAGGAAATCAACTATTTAACATTTTCAATTACTCGCTCTGGGTAAAAGGCAAAACGCAGCGTTGAAATCCGCCGGCAATGCCAGAATTCGGGGAATAGAATTGTCTTAACGGGAACTAAGTGCCTCTGTATCAGGTACCCAGGTTCCCTCTGCTTATCTTACTATGTGCAGGATACAGCGTGAAGTAGCTAAAAATAATGCACTCGTCTCCCAGATATACGTGGGTAAGCAATGAGAGCTTAGAATGAACGCACTCCGTTATCTATCCTAGTCCTTTATATCCATTACATGAAGAAAGAAAAAACTATTCGATATCTAAAAAACAGTAAAAATTCGAAATCAAAACTTCTATAAACTAAAAATTGTATATTACATTACACAAAAACCCACACTGAATAAAAGTTTCGCGAACTGAAATTACCAAGCATTTTTTGTGAATAGACGCTCATTACGACGGCGCTGGGATAACGGCCGGATAACACTTGAATAGTGGCGGCTAATGCAATTCTGTGACAAGAATGAACATTTAAAATGGCTTATTTTTGACTTTATTTTTATTTATTTTTGTGTAATTTTATGATTAAAGTAATATATATGCGTCTAGTGGTTTGTTAGTGTTAGTAGTTAGTTAAAATATAGTCTTATTCTATGTTAGTGTTAGTACAATCTAAGCATTTTAATTTATTGTTTTATTGTCTTTTTTATTATGTTTTATATTGCCGAAGAGAATTTAGGTTTTTGCAACCAGTTTTTACAGAAATATTTTAAAACAATATTATCTCGCCAATTCTGATAAAATACATAAAAATCTACCTAATATATTCAGTATATGGGCGGTAATAAATTACATACGAGTATAGCAGCTGCACTTAAGTTTTATATTATCATTATTAAGTTTAAGCTCTAAGAAATTTTTCTTAGTAAAATCTAATTACTTTTCTATTTCGAACCAGAGTGGTTAAGGAGGATAATAGAAACGCCTTACATTTTAAAATTGTGAGCTTTCTGAATTTTTAAGCAATACTCTTAATGTTGGGAGGTCTATACAATATCTTTATCAAGATATTCTTTATTTTAAATTGTTTTTTTTTTAGTTTTAGTGTTTTTTTTAGCTTCACGCTTTGCTATTTTTGCTTTGTATAGCAGGCTAGTCAGAGGGAACCTGGGAACCTAGAGCTTAGACACTACGTTTAGGGAAAAATGTTAGTTATATACAATAACATTTTCGTGGTAAAAAATAAAAAAAACCTTTCACCTTTATGATAGAATTTCATTCAAAGTAACGTCGCTCTATTTATAGCGCCGTCAATTTGACAAGCGTAAATAACGTGCCCCAATCAAGGTGTGTTATCGTAGGTCTGTCTCGTTTACAGTATCTCGTCATACATACATAGATTTAGTATCGATTTTTTTTAACTCTGGATTCTGCATTTAAGAGGGTAGGTAGAGAGATCCCAGTGTTAAGGCACTCCGTTTCCCACGCCAATTTAAGTGGCGAAACTCAATGCACCTAGAATAATAACTTGAAAATTCAATATTATCTATTAATCATTTGAAATCATACCAACGTCATAGACAAAAAAATCCTGGCTGTGAAATTCTCAACGCACACAGGAAGCATGAAGCTTTTAATTTTTACCGTGCCTCCGTCCGTCTGTCTGCCACAGGCCTGTACCATGTTTGTGAATTGTAATGATTAAGCCAATAGAGAGCGAAATCGCCTACATTTTCTTTGGAACTGAAACTGAAATGCAGTAGAATTCACAATACTGATTGATAAGAATATAAAATAATGCTTCTGTGGTAGCTTACAAAATTTCTTTTTAAGTTCTATAAGTTTGCTTTTAAACTTTAAATCCTAGATATTTACCTAAAAGTGCAATATAGTCAGAAATAAACATAGAAACTTTCCAATTTAATTCCACTCGAACCTTCCATAAGCACGAATGAACATAAATATTGTTAGAACCCCATTCACTCCAGTACGTGACACGCCCTCAAAACATAAGGGACTACCACCTCATAATACAAAGCACGATGCGTAAGTATTTAATGGGGAACGTCTTTTGCCGTTTAAACTTGCTGATCTTTTATATGTATGCATTTATTTGTATAAGTAATTTTATAAAGAAAGATAGTTCTATTATGTTTTATACAAAATTTTTTGATGTATCTTTTATAGCCATATTTTGCTACTATCTCCATTTTGTTTTAGGTTTCACTCCTTAAACGCAACGTCTTTATTACGAATATCTATCTACCCTGCACCTTGTTCTTCCATCACCTCTTCTTCCTTCATCTTCTCTTTGTCGACGACACGTCTTCCCATAGTAATGCCAAGAACTCGTTTGCCCGTCTTTTTCAGGTACTTTTTTCTTCGAATTAACATTATACTCCATGATAAGAAGATAGTGTTGGGCCTTCTGGCTTTCCTCAAGAATGTCCTCACAGTTTTCAGACACCTATCTTATATGATATCGTCTGGCCAGCACACGGGAGATCTACTCTTATACGTATTTTTTAGAAGAACGTTTCCATATGAATGTTAATATATATAATTTAATTATTATAATTCTTAAAATATACTGTTATGGAGTAAAAGCTTTCTAAATATTTTTTGCCTTCTTCTTATCAAGTTTCAACATTATGTCAAAATATTACCCTAGTCATATTTTATGATTGGCGTGAAATATCACTTACAGCTTTTGATGGGCTCTTGTTTTCGTAGGTCTAATTACTAACTTTGTCATGGTGCCATTCTAGACATATGCCGCATACCTAGTACTATCCAAACTTTCCTAATTTAGGTGCATCATTCTATGAATATTACAAATGAAGTTTCACCAGACCACAATGACCCCATTCCCATTATAGCAAGAACATATCGGTTTGTAATATTCGGTGGGAACGGAAATAACTTAATGGGGACGGAAAAAAAGTAGTTAAGAGATTATAAATTAGAATTATTTTCATTTCTTTGCTCTGGTAACAAGTTAAGGTGCGGTGTTGAGTTCAGTCACTCTTGCGACACACCAATGTTTCAAGAATTGGGGGAAAAACTTAGGACAACTTTTTGCTTACCTTGCAATATGTAGGATACATTCGTGTATTAGGAACTAGAATTAAAATTAATAAAATTACGAAGAGAACGTTTTATAATTATTAAAAATATCTATAATAAACTTGAAAAGTAAATGACATCGGTTTCTATTTGTTGCTATGCAAATTCTTAATTACTTGGAACTTTGAAACATTTCGTACACAGATTTCCTCGAAATGATTGAACTTCTTAAATCTACTGAAGTGTCTTGCTTTAGGCAATTTGTGAATGTTAATCTTTTTTGTTATAATACTTTCGATTTATTCTGCTTCAATGCCCACGAGTTTAACAAAAGTAGATAAACTTTGTGATAATCTAAAATTGAAAATTATAATTTACGTTTTTATCTAATTTTCGTAATTAATGTCAAAACATATTGTCTCCAATTCTGGCGGAAAGTGGTGAACGAAATCTTTATTTCGGAATCGGCGTAAAAAAATAGAATTAATAGATAAAAAATACAATACTTGTAGCGTCTACATGGTTCTACACCATTATTACTTACTGCAGTGGCAATAACTTTTTATTATGTCGTCACACTACAAGAGCCGTAATATGAGACCTAGAAGTTTCAACAGTTAAACTACGTGTTTTATTAACACTTATAGAGCTAATGAAAATTCAAGTCACTTTTAGTGATATATATGTCTACATAGATTTTGGCCATTTATTTTCTACTTCTTCTTCTTTCTTTATTCTTCGCTTCACTTGAAATTTCCAATTATTTTTCTCAAATGGCAGTTGAATTTCTATAAAAATCACCGTAACGGTGGAAACTCAATGATTCATCTTGAAATATCGTCCGTCAGATTAAATTCACAAACTTTGACCTAGTTATTAAGTTGCGTTGATTTATAAGATTTTTTTGTTCAATTACGTTTTTGAGATCTTATTTTATTCCTATTTAATTTGTTTAGTTAAAAATTACATCATATTTGTGTTACCACACCAAATATTTTATTTTATTAGGCAGGAGGATCCTGGGTGAATATTGTAAAGACAACAAAAAAATTGTGATCTCGATTTCCACATAAAGTAGGGTATGAGTGTCCTAATGGAAAAAAACTATAATATATATTGATTCTTTAATAGCGCTGTGGAATCCCTGTTAGTGCGATGACTCCATGTTAGTGCATTCCCTCTCTCTGGAAAAGCAGAAAGCGGCGTTGGGATCCGCCGTTAATCCACGTAATTATGGTGGAAAATAGCATTTTAAAAATAGGTTCATTATGCTTACCTGCTATAAGCGACACAGTGTAAAACTAAAAATAATACAATTTGAGAAGTTTGTGATACTAAAAATCTCATTTAAATAATTTTCTTACTTGCAAAGTAAATAGAAGAAACAAATTTCTAGACAGACACGACGACGAAGTTCGTTGCGAGATCCAAGATGCCGCTTAAAATATTTACTGTGTCACTGTCGTAAAATATTATGTCTAAACTAAATTTTAACGTTAGTTGAAACCATTTAAAAAGTAAACAGATATACGTTTACCTGGATATGGCAATCTATTTAAATCCTCTTTTTAGTAGAACTTGGCAACGGTCGTGGGAATTCCATTAGATTATGTTTCGTTTATTTTCTTTGAAAATTTTAGCTGCAATATGCTTTGATTTTTGTGTGTTAGGGCTTTTGGTTATATAAAAAAATTGTGGGGCAAAAGGGCTGGTGTTCTTGAGTTACATCTGGTATTCGGGAGGCAAGTGGAGATCAGATTTTTTAAATACTAACTTAAATTAGTAGTAAAATTATATAATTCCTTTTACCTACCTTAAAATAACGTTAAAGTTGGAGGCTGTTATGGCGCAGGAGGATATGTGTGCGAGAATCCGTCGAAAAATAGGGAACGGAAGGATGTCAATTGTGAAATTTACAAAAAGGCAATCCTGGTACACCTGGACTCTCTTAGTAATTACATACCTAGATATATCTAAATAATTACGGTAAACGGTATGAAGATGAAAAAAAATAGTAAGGTCTCTTTCTCTCTATACTCCGTACGACGATCTTGAAGGTGAAATAAAAATATATGAATTAAATGGAATAAATATTGTTTGCCATATTTCAAAATACTATATCATTGTCTAAGTGCACAAGCAAGCGTCGTTAGATGTGCATCGTAAGTTATTCTCGGAGTAATCCTATTACACGTATTTAGTCCCGAGACTGTACAGTGTACACTATTGAACTAAAACAACTTTTTCTCGCTTTTTCCCGGAATAACTCCTAGAATATTTACAACTAAAATTCACTTACGAAACTTCTGATGAATTTTCCCCAGAAAATTGTAAAAAAAACATACAAAAAACTGGTAAATCTATAGTAACTCCGTTAGAAGCTGACTGAATAGCGCGTTATAAAGGATAAAGACTTCACAATGCCTGAACCTCTTTCAGCTATTTATAATAGTTGGTAGGAGATAACCTCATTATATAACAATGGGGGAATTATTTAAGTAGGTTAGTGCGTTTTCCGATCATTAAATGGGTGTAATAAAGAAAAATCGGCCGTCTATAAACGCGAACTCTATAAAAACGTGTGTCTATAAACGCGAGTTTCATTTACTCGCTCTGGTAAAGAGGCAAAGCGCGGGGTTGAGTTCTGCCACTCTATGCCAGATGCTAGAATGACCAGAATTCAGCGGAAAGAACACTAGGTTCCTTTTGCCTACCCTGTTGTTTGTGGGATATAACGTGAAATAATATGTTTAATATTCATATATTTATTTCTTTTGCTTTTGTTTTCTTGAATTTACACTCAGAAAGGTGCACCACAACGGCCTATGGCTATTATGGCCTTAATTTAAATATTACCTAAGTAGATAAAGATATTTCAAACGATTTCGTCCTTACTTTCAATCGTTACAAGGTAAATCGTCTGGAAAAAGTTTGCCAAAATTGAAACAAAATGAGAACAAAGCTTGATCAGGGCTTTAATTAAATATTGACAGCTTTGTACTTTCTTACAGACGAAATTTGACTTGGTGTTAGATATTCGTGATGTCAAGTGCTTTTTTTTTGGATTTCTTATTTATCTATCTTTATTTGGAGTAACAGTGACGTATTTGCAATTTTAAAATTAAACACGTTTTTAAATATGAAATTTTGTAAATAGTCTTTATCAATAAATTGATGTAATATTTAACTTCTATTTTTTAAAAAAATGCAATTATGTCAATAAAAAAATATATAAAAATTTAAACACTTTTTTGTAAATGTATATAATAACATTTTTAGCATATTTTTATTATATAAATTTGATTAATATTCTACTGAAAAGAATGCCTAAAAGAAATAATTATATCAACAATTAAAACGCTTGAATGAACAAAATTATTAAGATTTTGTTGTTTTGAGACAGTACGTTTTGTATACATATTTAAATGCTAAGAAATTTAGGAAAATGTTTTCTGTTTTAGATTTCTTTTTCTAAATTATAAATATAAGCTCTACGCTTCAAGCTGTATATAGCAGAGTAGGCCGACATAATCTGGTGTCACAGATTTATTAACGCTAAATATCGTTTTGTAGTTAACACGATGTATCCGGTACATAGCAGGTTAGGTAGAGGAACCTGGTAACCTAGTGTTACCTAGTTACCCTGTTCCCTATAAGACACTTTTATTCTTCACTTTTCGCCGAATTCTTTAGGTATTGCATGTTGAATGGCGGAACTCGAGAATATGAAAATACTAAACATTTTATTTCTCCAAGTGAGAATCAAATCCACAACTTATCGGTTTATAGACACACGTTGGTGCCCCTGAGTATGCCCTTTGCCCCTTTAATATTTCTTTTAAATATCTTTATGAACTGAACGTAAAGGTATCTTAACACCAGATTTTTTCTAATTACCTTGCCAAGAACAGATAAAAAAGATCCCAACATTTAATGTCAAAATAATAAAATCTGTTTCATAAAAACGTTACTTTATAAGGTAATTACAAATTAGCATAAAATTAAGTATAAATAGTCCGTGTCTGATTTAGCTGAATTAATATTCATAGCGGATAACTTTACTTCTTGAACAAATTCGCTGTTCGCGTTAGCTTTCGTCTTATCTAAGTTGTTACTAGGAATATTTTAAGTAATCTAAATTCTTAGATTATATTTTAAGTGACCAGAAATAGCATATATCTACCTAGTTAAAAGGGGGTGCAAACAATTATTTTTAAATAGAAAATCTTGACCTACAAAAATCTAAAGAACGTCGTGGCGCAGGGGCACATGCGTGCGACTGTAAGCGTGATGGTTGTGGGTTCCATTTCCACTCAGAGGACTGAAATATTTATTATTTTCATTTTTTGCTCTGATAACAAGTCAAAGTGTGGCGTTGTTTTTTGCAACGGAACACGCAATGCCTTGAGAATTCACCGGACAGTAGAGAACGGAGTGTATTCACACTTGGTCTCCAGGTTAACTCTACCTACTCTGCCTTGTGCGGGATTTGATAGCGTGAAGTCAAAAAAAGGATAAAACTAAGTAGCTGCTCCCAGATCAGACAAAAGATTTTCAAAATTCCTCACAATGTATCCCGCACACAACAGGGTAGGCAGAGGGAACATAGTGTTAAGACACTCCGTTCCCCATATTTTGACGTACGTTTAATATAATAATAATAATAATTCCAATTTTTTTTACTGTAACTATTCATCATATCTTATTAATATTTTTGTGTACAAGAACATCAAATATAAAATTATTTATCGAAAAACAAGAAAAACTAAACTGATTCAAATTAAGCCAAGCAAAACTCTATACAAAAATATTTCTTATATGGGTCATAATCGGAAAAGTGGACATTTTCGAATTCGTAACGTAACTGATAAGTAACAACACTGATAATGTTTGTTACGAAACTGATGATATAAGGCATTATACACAACAATGTAAGGATATTATACGAATAAAACTACTGTTGTTTTTATTTAATGAGACACAAATTAAAATTTTAAAGATTCAATCGTTGAATTAACAGATTATAAATGTAAGAAAACATAACAAAGTGACAATATTAACAATATAATAATGCTAGTTCGTAACGTAATAAACTTCTATTTCTAGTTA
>HE670692.1:0-12044 GCA_000313835.2 Heliconius melpomene melpomene | reverse complement strand
AGCAACCGGTGTTACATAACAATTTGTCGCACTGTCTGTCNGTTTGCACAATCGTAGGAACATATTTTAAATAATTAAAACACGCATTGTCAGAAGTTAATTACTTCTCGTTACCGTCTTATTAAGTAACGTTTACAATAGTGTTGATGTACGGGATAACAATTTGTAGGCCAGTGTTGTGTTTTTATAGGAAGTTATTTCATTTAGTTTAATTAAATTCGTCTAATAAATGCTCTTATCTTGATCTTGCGTATTGACAGTAATGACGTTTATTAAATAGAATTAGGATGTACGCTTTGGTTTGAGGTCGTCGTAGTGAAATAGAATAGACAGTGTTTGACTGTAAACGTAATGGTCGTGGATTTGATTCTCCGCGGCAATAATTAATTATATTTAAGTATTTTTTTCTTTCTCCGCTCAGATAAACAAATTGGACGGAAAGTGGGAACTGGGTGGATAGTATTAACACTGTTTCAATTTAAAAACTATTAAAGATATTTTGATATAAGATAATTGAATTTAAGGTTATATTATATTAATTAGTAGGTAAGTTTGCTAGGATCCAAATATTTTTTTTAAATAGTATTCATGTCAATGTGCAATCTTTACTTCTTTAAGAATTCACTCCTAAATAAGCAAGCGAAGCTGCGCGCGTCCGCTAGTATAAGTATAATCTTAAATATGAAAATGAAATATATTTATTAGGAATGAACTTTTATTTGACACTTAAATTAATATTTGAATAAAACAAATTATTTAGTAAATATTGTATGGGGTTTCAAAATATCAGTAAACTTTACGGTGTTGAGTTGCTTCTTGCATACCTCTTGACTTCGACTCTAAGGTCGATAGCGAAAGGAGATGTCAATATTATGTCGGTTACTCAGATTGCAAGCTTGCCCAATACTTAGCATTAATGTTACAAGTGCGCTACTACCGTATGTGTATTTTG
Organism: Heliconius melpomene melpomene; assembly: GCA_000313835.2. Classification (NCBI taxonomy): domain Eukaryota; kingdom Metazoa; phylum Arthropoda; class Insecta; order Lepidoptera; family Nymphalidae; genus Heliconius; species Heliconius melpomene. The sequence continues at coordinate 11,092 of HE670692.1, read as the reverse complement.
TTAAGTGTAGTGCAAGGATGTAACGATATTTTCTAAATAAAATTATGTAAAAATGAATTTTATCGAAAATTATATTATAAATTTTTACCTACTTCGTTTTTTTTGTATTTATAAGGGGTGGCAATGGAAACTTAGTATTACGACTCTCCGTTCACCATTAATTAAATAAACGATCAAATTTAAATTAACGTTACACAGGTAACAACTGCCTAGATACCCCAGATGCCTAGATGGCCACCAAAGATGTTTTATATCTTAATCTAGGTCTAGAAGTTCGAAAAGAGAATGATTTTAATTTATTGTTTTACGTAATCATTGTGATTGACTCTATCACCTCTTTGGAAGCAGATACATTTTCTTAAGCACTAGACAGACTACTTCAGATACCACTTTATATTATGAGAAAAATCGTTTTTTCTATAATTCAGGCCCAGTTAGTTTAACTGACAAATTTAAATAAACACAAACCAATAAATCTTTGTAATAATGACGAACAAACTGAAATACGACATCGTCAAAACATAGATTGCCATGTACACTGTACAATTACATGGATTGAATCCGTGACCGTCGTTTAAGAAGACTCTTACGTGAGTATCACTTAACGAGCAAACTAATATGAACACATCGGTCTGTGGATGTTCTGTAACAATATGAATGAGCCAGCAGAGTTTGTAATTTTTCAAATTTCTAATACCTATAGAAAGCAGCAGTTAATAATTATACTCGTAACTTTGAAAATAATGTCGCTTTAATATCAACTTATGTCATAGAATAGAATGTGAGCTTTAACTTTAGTATGTTCACATGTAGATGATGCAGGTTGAAATATTAGAGACAGTCTATTGTTATAATAAACTAGCGGACGCGCGCAGCTTCGCTAGCTTATTTAGGGATAAATTCTAACAAACCATGAAACAAAATATATGTGTTCAATTAAATACTTTTAGGAGTCTGAATTTCAAAATTTATAAGAATCGGTGCCGATTTAATTTTGTTCCATACAAACTTTCAATCCCTTATTTGCACCCTTAGGGGGAGAATTCTAGAAAACGATGAAACACGTATTCAATTAAATACTTTTACAAATCTAAATTTCAAATTTAATAAGAATCGGTGCCGATTTTTTTTTTTCCATACAAACTTTGAACTCCTATTTTACCCCTTTAAGGTAAAAATTTATCAAAATCTCTTCTTAGTGGATGTCCAGATTACGAAAGTAAACATTTGTCTAAATTTCACGTTTCTACGCACAGCGGTTACGGCTGTGCGTGCGTCTTACCTCAGTCAGTGAGGACAAGTCCTTTTATATATATAGATTACTAACCCGTCATTTTTTCATAAATACGAATAGTATTAGAAGATTCTTTAGTTTAATATTTCAACACATACATGTTTTTAATTATGCCTAAACTTTATCTAATTTATAAAATCGTGGCTAAAATATTATTGATATTTTTTTCCAGTTTCACACTGCCTAGTGTTAAGACTCGCCGGTCCCCACGTTCTGCTGAATTTCCTCAATCACACGCTTCTGCTGCTGTGCTACTGTACTGATCTCAAAAAATATAAAATATATATTTCTATAATAAATACGGTTTATAATATAAAATAAAAATGCAATCCATTACAAAACAATGTGTAATACGTTATATAGGCTATAATAGTTAAATCAGTGAGTGCTACGAGAATATCAAGTGATATAACACTTAACGTTGAATACAAGAGATAGTGACTGATTGTGATAAATTGTAGAAATACGGAGCTTTATGGCCGGCTGCTTATAAGCGAACATGATTTACTGGCTCTTACACTAAATCGATTTTAGCTTTATCGACTATTATGTTGTGAATTTATTACGGAATAAATCTAAGATTACCAAATGCGGAATATTTTGTGGGGGGTTTGTGATACATCACTATTATCCTTTTGTTTTATTTAGTTTGATTTAGTGAAATAGTAGTAACAGTAATAGTAAAATAAGTTTAGTAATATCTGAATTTACTCATTTGGAGGTATGTAATAGGTTATGAGGAACGTTTTGACAGTGATATAAATTGTTGCAAATTCTGTATGTATGTATACGCATGAGGGTGCAAGTAGATTCAATTCCAGCTCAAGGACTATTTTTATATATCTGTGTTGTTGATTATTGGTTCGATTCCCACTCGAGGAAGTTAAATATTTAATGTTTTCTATTCAGATAATGAATGAATTTCACCATCGAATTCCGCGACAAGTGGGGACCGGAAGTCAATTTTATTGAAAAACAGAAGATATGTAATATTTAATACACAGCAGAGGAATGTTGACAGTAAATATCTTTATAAAATAACTGAACAATCAACGATGACACATTTTCAACGTTTTTCTCAGTATTTAGGTTAATTAATAATTTATAAAAGCTGTATGAATGAAGAGAAAACTGGCAGGAAATGAAAGCGTACATAAACATATTCTATACATTTGTAACAATATATTTTCATATAGAGCCTAGTTGTTGTGAAAATATTTTTTATAATATACAATTAGCAATGTTTTAAATAAATTTAAAGAAAGATAGATGTAGATACTCATAATATTATGTGTTTTACATTACGGTACGTATCATATATTCACGCTGTATCCCGCACGTAGCATGGTAGGGAGAAGGAACCTAGTGTTAAGACACTCCGTTCCCATCAAGACACCACCGTTTCACAGTTACCGACGAATTGTCGAGGAATTCCGTGTTGAGTGGCTGAGCTCAACGCCGCGATTTGCCTCGTGACCAGAGCGAAAAAATGAGAAATAAATACTCCATTCCCCCGAGTCGGAATCGAACCCACAACCGTCACGTTTACAATGGCACGCTTGTCTCTCTGTGCTACTAGGACCTCTTACTAAATTACGCTCAGATTGCTAATTTGAAGCATTATTTCTATTAAACGTTTACATAGTTTACAATAAATCTTATCTAAAGTTTACCGAATTTAAACTTTTTGGACAAACGTTTCTACCGAGATTTTTACATATTTTGTTATGGTGCAGTATAGTTCAAGTAGTTCTGTCCGTGTGCGGTGATATTATTCAGACTTCTTTCACTTTGAATTCCTATTTTATATTATTAAATGTGACTAACAGGGATCCCCATTTCATCTGTGATTCAGAAGGAAATTCCCAATTTTATATGTCCTCAAAGAAAATTCATGGAATTTCTATTTTTTTTCGCCTATTCGTCATTATAGGAAAATTGACATTATAGAATTATTACGATACTCGAATAATTCTTTTAGCTTTTTTTAAAAGTAAATCACTTCTAGATTACTATTAACAAAACAGTTCTTTGTATATTTTTTTATGAAATATAAACTTTTTGTGATCTAATAACTATTATCATTAACGGAAGTATTATTAAATATGTTTGTGAGAGGCAAAAAAAAGACAAAAATTAGAAATAAGAATTAAAAACTGAAGCGTTCTTCAGAAACAAACTCGAGTATGGGTCAAGTGAGTGTTGTCAATCAACACACACATTGCGAAGAGCTTTCGTAGCTAAATATGTTGTTGTAACCTTTCTATGATTGATCTTAAGTTTAAGAAAAAAATTACACATACACAAATTAAACATTATAATTATATACTTTACTAGCGACCCTCTTGCGGCTTCGCCCGCTGTTACTATTGGATTATTCATATAATGTATGTTTGGAAAGCACTTAAGATAATGTGAAAATTAATTAAACCCTAATGCAACCCGCATTTTCGTAGTTTCAATTAGGATTTTTCAATTGTTTTACACAGCAAGGATTTTTTAGTAGGTACCGTAATTTTAAATCTGTGCTACTAATCTTTCCAAGTACTTATATTATATACTACATAACTATTGACTATTTTTAAACGGAAGAAATTATAAACAAAAGCCTACCTACTAATAACTACTACAAAAAATATGAAACCAAATATATCGCGCTTAAATAATACTCCAATTATCCAATACGTGCGAAACAGCGACACCGGTTGGTTAGGGAAGAGGGTACTCTGTCCCTGATGAAAAGCAAGCACTACGTGTGGTACGGCCGGGAATCGAACCCGGGCCGCCCGCGTGGCAGGCGGGCATTCTACCACTGAACCACCGATGCGTGTAAGGTTGGACGCGCTTGTATAAGCCGTTTCGCAGCAAGGATTTTTTGATATTGTAACAACTTCTAAAGTACTTATTAAAATGAAAAACAGTAAAAGACAGTTTTGATCTACATTAAATGACCAACGTAACTAATATACTTATTTATATGCTGAGAGTAAGGGATAAGTGAAACATAGCTGAGGTGTCAACGGCGTGATGTGTCAACAATTAAATGCGTTTTTCTCTAAAACTATTTGCAATTTCGAAATAGTGTAAAAAGCAAATTTTATCTTCGTTTAACGTAGAAATTTAATAAAGTACTTTAAAGGATAAGGATTAATACCATTATGGAAAAATATCCCTCACAATAAAAAATATATTGAAATTACAATTTTTAGACAGAAAAATGATCACTACACGTTATTCTTAAAAAATTCGAATATGCTCTCGCGGACTTTTTTGTTGATCTTATTAAGAGGAACAATACTTCAGTACATTATTTTCATGTAGTACTTACCATTAAAGCAGCGCATGCGCGAAAGTGTCTCAAAGGGTAGGACTTTATACACATTTATCGTATTTATGTTAATTTACATAAGAATGTACAAATAATAAACTATATATAAACCTTCCCTGAGAAATACTCGACCTAATGGTGAAAACCGCATCAAAATCCCTTGGGTGGTTTAGAAGAAGAAGAGTTAGAAAGTTCAGCCAGACACGAAAAGCGACTTTGTTTTATAAGATATAGGATTATTAGAGACTTATAAAAGCTACATTATATTTTAAATAAAATCAATAAGCACAAGCGTGCGACTGTCAACGTGACAGGTAGTGGGTTCGATCTACATTTACGTTCCCCAATTTCTATTAAATTCTGCAGACATTGCATGTTCCGTGGCGGAACTCAACACCAAGCTTTGGCTCGTTACCAGAGCGAAGAAATGTAAATATTAAATATTTTTATTACATGCCATATAAGCATATATTTATCTAACGTTTGTAAATATATAGAGATTGACGCTGTGATACTATCTATCTTTATTGAAGATTGAATTTTTTGTGAAGAAAATAATATAAATTTTAACTATTTTCCTTTTGAAATGCAAGCGATGTGTAAAAATAAAAAAAAGACAATAATAAAAAAAGTTATTTACAAGTCTTTGTTTATTAAATGCCAAGCTGTACACACAGTTATTGCCATAAAATTAATGATTATTCAATAGTATGTCATGTTGTTTGCCAATCGGCGGAAGAAGCGGCTTCTCTTTACACTTACCTATTAAAAATTATAGTGATGTTGGTACAAGCGATTTTAATGAGGAACACAAATACTTATAATAAGTCCTAAGTTCAATTTTCCTTTGTAGAAGAAATATGTAAACCTGAATAAAATTAAGCTTGTGGTTTTAGTATCGACGTCGTGATGGATGCTATTGGATATTTGCAATAAGTCTTTATAAAATAATGTTTTTGTAGTGATTGGACTTTTATAATAAAAATTAAAAAATATTATTATAATGATAAAATACATAACGAAACATTTTAATTCTTCTGTAAATAATCTATAAATAAAGATACATTATAAAACAGTATATAAGACTATATACAAACTTTAAGAAAAAAATCATAAATCATTTTCAAATTTATATTCATACAGAAGTGTGCTAATTAAAGAGCATAATTAACTTAAATATAAAATAAATAAAAAACATAACTTTGCGTAAGTTACTGTATGTAGGGTTTCATCACAGATTAAGGAATAAATGTAAAAAGCGAACAACGCCGCGGGCCAATATTAGTCAAATCCAATTATATAATGAAATATTGCTTTTTCTGCTCTGCTTTCATATGACCCAGTGCCTTTAGTTATGATTAATGCTATCATATTATGCGCGTTACGTCTCAATCTCATTAATATAGCACGCAATTTTATAATATCTATTTAAATATATAATAGGATATAGGATGTACTAACGTCTATGTAATCTGTTATGAGGTGTGAACTATAAATTACTATAATATCTATGTAAGTATTTACAACAAGAACTATCATTTAATATTTAAATTTTGCAATGCGTACTTTTTGATTTTTTTGTTATAGATGTAAGTTAATGTTTAATTACTTTCTCTTTCGACAAGGTTGAGGTGTTTCACTAAATCTGGAATTAATGTTTGGCATTCATAATACTAAGTCCTCCCTGAAATTAATCTGAAAAAAATGAACATTCATATACAAATATCCATGAAAATAAACGATAGTTAGATAAAAACATTTTAAATGACTATAATTTGTTTCCAATATTTAAGTCTTATTCTGGTTGTATATCATGGATGTAAAAAGGAAAAAAAATAGAAACATCACGTTCATCCTCGTTTGTTATCTATAACAAACTGTTTATACCATATCCATTATTTAAATCTATTGCAGTTTCTATACAATTTTAGAATAATTACTTTTGTTTGATAACACAGTCATTAATACCACATTCTCTTGCCCGGTCACTGCCCAATTGAGACAGTTGAGCAGAGGAACTCAACGCCGCGGTTTGTTTTGTTAGTAGAGCAAGAAAATGAAAATAATTCAATTTCAAGACACTGTGCCGCTGCATCAGGACAGCCTCAAACATGTCTTTTGAACGAGGGTGCGTGTGTTGTGTAAAGGATGTTGCTTCAGTATTATTGATTACTTTTTGAAAGATAATAATCTAAACTATATAATTAATAAGATAAACATAATCTTCAGAAGAAGTTTTAGGTAGTCTTCAAATAATATTATATTATGGATTGGCTATATAACATTTCTAGAAGATTTTTATTATACAATAGTTGTATCTATTCCTTCTTTTTATAGTATCATACACTGAAGTTTATTGAGACATACCCACCAATAAAATGATTATCAATCAAAAGAGCCATTGAAAAATGCCATACCATTAAATAGTATGTTTCTTTAGCCCTCGGCAGCTTTAGCTGGTAATTTGACGATCTCAACACCGCACCTATTCCTTGACGTAATTGGTACACTGAACAGAATCCCATGGAAATGCTTTGCAATACATGGACTTCATTTGATCTAATATTATAACTTGGCGGTATTGGTATTGAGGCTCTCGTGGCGCAGCGGCACAAGGGTGTGACTGTAACGCAACGGTTGTGGGTTCGATCCGAACTCGAGGTAAGAAAATAGTTATTTACGTTTATATTTCCATTTCTTAGTTCTGGTGTCGAGGCACCGGTGATGAGTTCTGCCACTCAACACGCAATGCTTCCAGAGTTGGGCAGAAAGTGTTAACACTAGGTTCCCTCTGCCTACCCTGATGAGTGTGGGATACAGCGTGAAGCTGATTATAACTTGGCGCGCCTAAACAACAGTCTTATAGGATTTTCATTCAGTATACAAGTATCCACTTTAATATTTTGACATAATTTTAGTCTTCTTTAATTGTATAAAGACGCAATGATTAAATTACGAAGAATTTACACGTTAAAGGAATATCTAAATATTATGTATATAAATATTCCTAGGTTAAAAGGTATATTAATAAACTATAATATTTATAACTGTTTGCTGTTTGCATGATGCAACTTCTAGTCGATAAAGTCGGTCTTTGAGAAACTCAAACGTGTAAATGTAGCCGCTAGAATGATATTAGAAATCTATACAAAATTACTTGCAGCCTCTGGATATACTCGTACCGTCTAATGATAATTGACATGTTACGTTGTTCATACAAAGATATTATGCTGATGTGAATTAAAATGACGTGATTTTTATTTATGCTGATTTTATTGGATTTTATAATATGTTTATAATATACCTAATATAGTCTATTATCAACTAAATTAAATCTATTACCTAATATAGTCTAACGACGAATACGAAGATATCAAATGGGAGCAGTAGTTAAGTGAACCAAAACATTAGAAGATCATCGCCCAATCGGGTTGTCCACTTAATAAAATTGATAAAATTATAAACAGCTCTAGTCTCTTATTTGAGTGCTAATCAAAGCACGACAATCTCTTTAATCATATCAATTATACTTTTACATTCCGTTTTCTCAACACAATCATCATTCAACCGTGACATGTTCAGTCAACTGCAAAGCTTTGCCTAAAGTTCATTTTGATTAGATAAAACAATAAAGCTTTATTACAATGGAATAAGGATTAACATCATAAATATCGACTGCAGCACGTATGTTTGTAAGGCTCAAATATAACATAATATTAGATTTGCGCGTGCGCATGCATTCGTCATTCATCATCCTAATGTTGGGCATTAATGGCCAACTTATTATACATAGGGTTGTAGAAAATTTAGAAAAAATAAATTTCTCGTAATACTGTTTGTTCTTGCCGAATTTAATAACTAACTTATTATTCTTTAGATTTTCTTTTTTTTACAAATTTTAGCTTCATATTAGTCATTCACGTCTTACATAAATACACATTAATAACGTATTGTGTGTGTTGCATTCGTAAAATTGCATCACTTATTTATAAATTAAATTTTAAAACCAATATTTTAAGCATATATGAATATAGTAAGTATACAGTAAGCGCCAACCCTTATCAAACGAATGTCTTACTTAATAATTATAAGCAAGTTTTTAAGGACATTTATTTCTCTGAAATCTATCTACGTACGTACGTAGAGTAGGTATATAATATTTTTTTCTTTTTATTTAACAAAACAAAGTTCTAATAAGAACTATATCTTGGATCATAAATATGTTTTAAGCTTTAAAATATAATTTTGTAAACAAATAATTGAAGACAGCGGGAAACCCCTGGATTCAAAGGGTGCCAGACCGGACGGAGTGACGATCATTAGGGGAGACCTATGTCCAGCAGTGAACTTTAAAAGGCTGATAGATGGATGAAATATAAATATATCTATAAAATTTTCTTTTTATGTACATTCTTAACAATTTGAAGTACAGATTATAAAAAAAAAACATAATTTTGATACTAACAAAATCAAAAATTTCATACTGGTTGCGTTCATCCATTACAATATTTAAATTAATTAAAAAATGAAAAATATATCAACATCCGAATGTGAGCTTATCGGAAAAATAGGTTCACATTGTTTTTTTTTTTTTTAATTTTATTCACATTTTGTGATCTGTGGATATAAATATGATATTATTGGACATTGACTGATGGTAGAAGATGGTTAATGTATGGAAATTTATTGTTTTTTCTTTGCTTTATTGTCAAAATAGTTTAATAAATAAAGTCGTGACGCATTTATACAGCGTTTGATCGTAGACATCATGTTTGTAGGTTCAATCCACACTGTGAGAATGCTTATTTTTAAGTTATTCTCTTGGACCATACAAAGTGTGGTCTTGAACTAAATGAAGAAAAGAAAGAATTGAAGAAACGTGAATCTGAAAAATATAATAATTATAAATAACTTACTTTATTTACTAAATACAAAAGTATATTCTATGGAGCGTCTATAGATTTTTTGCTTTCGTACTTTCGACGGGTCCATGTGATTCTGAGAATAACCTGTTTGTTGGCGGGTGGTCTTAACGTGTCTTTAGAAAACATTAACTATCTACACATTTGCTACCTAAGTTTTTTATTTTGTATAAAATTTACACATAAAAGTTTTTATATCTGAATTTTATTACTTAAAAGATTTTTTTTAGTATTACATAAGTACTGAGCAAATTTTTATTAGCCTAAAATGCGGCAAGACCACTAAATGCTTATAAACGGAATGAACGTAAAATATCTCTATATTTGGATTAACAAAGAAGTTTCTCGGGTGGTTCCGGTCTCTGCTTTTTGTTATTTACGCAGTGTCACAGCAAGAACTTAGTGACATGTCAGGCGACGAGTCAAAAACGGATATTCAATATAAATTTTAGCCAATTTTTTATACTTTTATGCGTATTACCTATTAAGTGGTATAACATTATAACACTATGCAGATTATTTCACATTTTGTATATATTTACAACTTCCTTCATTCAATGATATTGATTGCTTTGAAATTGCAATTGTATTTAAAAAATATTTGTTATCTTCACAACCATATATTTCCTCATTCTGTTTAAGTATGAATGGGCTAGAAATATTAAAAAAGCCCTTAAGAAGTCTAGACGAGATAAACTTTTCAAGTTACGGCCAATTTTCTTCTCGTGTCTTTGTTAAAAGGCTCAATTATTAGCCGACTTTATAGACCCATGGACATAAAATTTAAACATATTTTTGTTTTTCTTAACTCTATTTTCTACTTTTTAGTTTCAGTTTATTGTTTGACATATTTAAAAGATTACTTTAAGTATATATATTGTCATCACCCTGTTCTTGTTCACTATTGAACGTCTACTACGTTCATTGAATAAAAATATATGATATTGATATGATATGATATATGAGGAATATTGACAACCTTATTTCAAAAAGTGCTGAACTAATTGCGATAGAGTTTATATTGAACCTCCCATACGAATAAAAGAATCATAAAAAAATTAAAATAAACCCACATACATACAAAAAACTTCGGATAAAATACGTTAATAATTATATTAATGACTGCATCAACTAATATTAAATAATAGTAATAAAGAAATAAATTTAAAATGTTAATCTACAATATTTCTAGTCTTATAAAGGTACTACTGATGTATAACTTCAATAGAATCTGCTCTGCAATTGAATACTATTTTCACCTTTACTTTCTCGGTATAAGATATCAGTAATTGACACCTGATAATATATTGAATCTCAGATATCAGTCTGCGTAATTGTTATTTGATGACTTTTGCTGCTACTATTTTAATTATTGTATGAGCTCGACCTATATACCGGTTAATGTAGATTTTTATTTAAATCTGTGTAAACATTATCCTAATTAATTATTGCAGTAATGAATTCTGCCAGAGGTTCATAGGGTTCCCAGGTCTCTTTTGCCTACCTTGCTATTTGTGAGATACAGCGTTGCTAAAAAAGAATATAATA
>HE670691.1:20954-62532 GCA_000313835.2 Heliconius melpomene melpomene | reverse complement strand
CAGCATTGACTTTTAGAATAATGGTGCCACAATAAAGAATAATATTAAACACCATTCAAAATAATTGCGTTCATAATTTAATTGTACGTTACTAGCCCTGAGTAACGAAAAGACAATATTTTGGGACAAATTTAGTTAATTAATATATATTATTTATTAAATAATGTATCAATAAAAGTAGTTCTATTTAATATTATGCATAAAGTAAAGTAATATAAACATATCTGAAATCAAATAAAACCATAAATATTCGTAACAAACCAATTTTTAAAAAGTAAAGTGGTGAATGGGACACGAAAAATTGTATGGAAGCATTTTGAAAAGTTTTTTGCAACTAACAAAAAATACTATTATTAGCCTTAATACATTTAAGATATTACAAAAATCTTTAAGTTAATAAGTAAATTTATCTTAAATGGCAAAATATTTAAATTATCTTTAAAATTGTATTTTTAAAACGCATTCAAAGTAGCGGGACAAGAAAAGACACAAAATGTGCACTTTTTCTGATTATGACCCTTATACTGCATTGTGAAATTTGTAATTCTTAAAGAAGATTTTTTTTATAGAAAAAGATTAAAAATTTAGTAATGTGACACTTTTTATTTACTTTATATATTAAAAAATATATAGAATTACTCTTTTAAAACACTGTCATGTATACTGTTGAATATTGAATAATAAGTTTTTTATTTTAATATTTTATAAGATTAATAAAGGAATATAACAAATTGACAAATAACTGTTATAATATTTTAAAACATAATTTATGATTACGTAAATAGTTACAAAGATTATAGTTACAAATTTCCTATAAATATTCAAGCGTCGTCAGGCCTAAGCCTTCTTAGATACCCTTTGAACCCTTTTTCGAACCCCCCTAGGTATCCAAACACTAACAAATTGATCTTTACGTTTTATATTTACGTATCTACATAGTCAGCATAGTAATAGCCCAAAGCTTTCAATAACAGAGTGAGGCCAATTTAAATTGCTTTCAAATGTTCCCGAACAAGAATTAAAATCGGATTGGATTTGAACCCACGATTGATTGGTCGCGTCCTGTGCTTTTTTTGGTTTCGTAAAAATTACTTTTGTTGCTACATACATGCACGAACGAAATGTATTTTGCGCATTGCAGTTTTAGTTTCGTGGTTGAAATTTAATTTTAGTCACGGCGAAGGTCACGGGTTTCTATTTTTATTAATCTGCTTTTTCTGAACCATGTAAAACCCTAGTGCTAAGATACTCCGTTCTTAACTCTCCGCTTAATTTTCGAGACATTGTATGTTTTGTACTGGAACTGAATGGCGCGCATTGTATTCTTACGAGCGCAGAGAAATGAAAATTATTCAATTATTCCCTACGTGAATCGAACCCATAACCATCGCCCTTTCTTTTACTGTAAAACCGCCGCTGTGTCACTGCACGACGATGGCCTCAATTGGCTTCAATACAATTTATTCGACAGACAGTTTTCAAGCGCTAGAGTAATTAAGTTAACTTTTACAATTTAAATTCGTACCAAGTCAGTCATTACTACACTGCGGAAAATTATTGGACAGAGCTGAGCCAACGAAATACAACGAAAACGAAAAAAAAACGTATTTCAATGAAATCTGTTACGTTTTGTGTACAATTAGGCTTTTGTATGTCCTGGAAAGAAGAAAGAGAAAAAGAGCCACCTTTTTCGTACAAATTATAAAATGTTACATAGCTTACCTTTGACACTTTTTATATAAATGTTAAAGTTTAATCAAATAAAGTTTTAATCGATATTATTTAAAATTAAATAAAAATATTAAGAATTATGTCACAAATAATTAATTTTAACCACAGACAATTAATCATTGACATATTTAACAGATAATAATAAAATAACAGCTACATTTTGACTTTTAAAATATAGATAAATAATAACAGAAACAAAAAACACAGATTAAATAAAACCATTAAAACGTATTTCATAATAGTGTATAGAGAGCTTTAGCTCGCTCAACCGTGAAGTTAATAAGATGCGGAGTGTCAAAGGCATTTGTAGGTTACGTTACAGTTGGGCGCATCTTTATTTAACTTTATTTCGTATTACAGCTTTTTAAATTAGATTTAGGATTATCTTGTTATTTTTTTAACTTCACACTGTATCCCGCTTATATACGAGTAGGTAGGGGAACCTGGGAACCTAGTGTTAAGACACTATTCCTACTCATATACTTCCATTTCCCACCTGTTCTTTTACATCTTGTAATGATTATATTTTCTTGTTATACATAATATTATGCATTTTAGAAGACGGCAGCGGTGTCGATTTCTGCCATACGCCTTTCCGTACAATTTTTTTTATTACTGGTGGAAAAAAAGAAAAGAAAACATTTCTATAGAAGGCAACTTTTCAATACTTTTAAAGCTTAAATAAGTTTCAATTGTTAAGAAACGAATAGACCGAGAAAATCCAATCGAGCAAAGGTAACCTTTTGAAGTGACTTAACAAATGTGTTTTGGAGAAAATTTCATTTACTATGAACCTCAGTATTCTGTTCTCGTTTGGTATTTGGTAGCTCTATTTTGACGTAATAGAGACGTGACTGTGTTGGCACGAAGGTTTGCAATTCAAATCGTGGCTGGGTAATTATCATATTTATTAGATATATAAGAAATGCTTCAGAATTCATATTTATGTATTTATTTTTCTTATGGTAGTAGGTGCCGCCACTCAACACTCAGAATTTCGGCAAAACCTCGGGATGTCTTAATGGCAATGAGGTATCTTAACACTAGGTTCCCAGGTTCCCTCTGTCTACTTAGCTATATAATATGCAATTTCTCTACTCTCGTATAAAATAAATCTTTTATTGGCATATAATCAGTTTTACTGATAAAGCTGTTGACAACAACTTTACGCGACGACCACTGAATTCTAAATTTGGCGGAAAGTAAACAACCGAATCATTTATTATTAACTCTCAAGCTGTTACGCTCGATAGAGGATATAAAGGTGTATTCGTGAAATTAGATATATTTACTTTAAAGATAATATTTACAAAAAGTACGTAAGTTAGATCAGCTCTGGTACTTAGATAAAGCACAACGTTGAGTTTCGCGCACATTTGGCTGAAAATAGCAACGTAATTAACAAAACCTTAACATAAGGTTCCCTCCGACTACCCTCCTATATGCGGGAATCAGCCTAAATGTAATCTTTTAGTACAGACAAAAAAAAATATTTTTATTAGCTCGCTTTAAGCTCAACAAATATTAGCAAAACAAGTACAAAACCAAGCTGGACGCGAGCAGCTTTCTTTACAAAGCTCTAAGTAACAAATAAACAACGATACAGAACAAAGGCCCAGACGAATATGAGAACGATCTAAATATAACACCCCCCCGGCCTACCGCCCTCCCTTCCTCTTACATTCCAGTGGCAGTGCGAAACTAAATTTGTAATTCTGTTCCAAGTAATGAATGTATGGAATAAGTTAAGAGTGGAGGAAATTGTGAGTTTTGAAGAGATACAGACTTCACGCTATATCTCGTATATAGCAGGATAGGTAGGACGCCAGTGGTGGCGCAGAAGATATCTAAGAGTCCATTATCAAAAATACTATATATTTTATTCTTCTTTACGCTTTATTCTTAGCGCGGTAGCCAGAGCTAACTAAACGCCAGTAGCGTCTACCGCTTTCCCTGCATACTTCTTTCGACTCATTCAAATTGATCTACCTCTTCATATATACGCTTGGGGGATCCCAGTGCTTTTTACGTGTAATGTTAGTCATTGAGCACGGTGTTACGTTACGCTACTCAACATACAATGCTTAGAAACTTGAACGGTGAGAAACAGAGCGATATACTTACAAAGTGGCTGCAATTTTTGCTACATTTATGTTATTATCGTTTATATCTAGGTTCCCTCTGCCTACCCTGCTATAAATGTGATACAGCAACAAAAAAAAATAACTTGCTCATATAAGACATTACAAAAAACGTAACATAACCCTTCAATATAATTCCGCCATATAATATTACCCTCTTGTAACAATACAAAATGTACATGACCAAATCGGCTTAGCGGTTTTTGCGGGAATGGCCGGCGTGTCCATATGCCTCATTTGTTTACTATTCGAATCCTATTTTACAGTTCAATTGGTTTTTGAACCTATTGTTGCATAGTTCGTATATACGTCGAATAAGAGAGATGGTTACAGGTTCAAAACCGGGTTGGGAATTTTCTTGTGGACTTTTTTAGCTTCACCTTGTATCTCACATATGCAGGGCAGGTAGAGGGAACCTAGTTTGAGAAGGCACTCCGTTCCAAATTTAAGTGATTACGTGTTGAGTGGTGGAACTTAAGACCGAGTTGTTATTAGAGCAAATAATTGAAAATAATTCATTCCTCTAACTGGGAATCGAATTCACAACAGCTGATTTTAAACTCACACAGTACCGTTTAATGATTGATATTTGCGTTTTTTACTATATATAGGTATTTCCGTGGTCAAACTGTTTGGTGGTTAAATCGAAAAAAAAAAAACGGATTGGACTAAAGAGTATTCCAAACGGGAAATTATTCTTTTAACATAAACTTTACACCTATTTAAAATAGAATACCTTAATATCACAAGTAGAAAAAGATGAATCTTTAAAATTTAAAAATATTATGATTATAATTCAAGCTGTCAAGCTATGTCAGGCTCAGCCTGTGTCGCGTTCAAATTAGATTTACAATACTCCGCCATTTACATACTTGCATGCGTCATGGAGATGAGTGAATTGCGACTGAATTTTACATTTTAACGAAGTTCAATTTTGGTATAATTTGGATCTGCCTGGTAGAACATGACGGTATTTTTCAGTTTGATTCCTGTTCAGGGGGAATAAGTTATAATTTGACACTAGGTGCTGTCTCGACTACGAGAACTATTTACTATCAAAGTAAGCTTTTCTAGTGCAGTTTAAACAGAAAACAACACTAATTATCTACCGTACAAATTTAACAGCAAGAACTCAACTCATGCACCTTAAAATATCTCATATCTATAAACTTTCGCCATATTTTATCATTAGATGACAAAACTATAATAATAATTTCTTGCAAATTCCATTACATCATACCCCCAAAACAAAGCCATGTCTCACCAAAAGTATGGGCTAATAAAATTTAAAACGGCCGACACGCGCCGCTTTGATTGTTGCCTACTTCATGAGGTCAATTAGATAATACTCGTAATGTATTCTTCGTAGGAAATGCGAATTGAAAATTATATTTTTGGGCCGCTGTGACATAGTGACAGCAGATAAGTATAATCGTGGTGGTTGTGAGTTCGATCCTTTTTTGAGGCAATATTTTTTTCTTTATTACTTCTATATTACTCCTCGGTGAGAAGCCATCCTGGTGGTGTGACTCAACCATGCGACCGTAAATGAGAGATTGTGGGATTTCATGTCCTCGCTTTGGTAACGAGGCAAAGCGCGGCGTTGATTTCCGTCACTCAACACGTAACGTCTCCTGAACTCTTGGGAAAGAGGGGAAGCGGACTTAATCAGCAACGGCTTCACTAGTAGTGCCTTAACACTCACATACTAATATAGAGAACCACAATATATTGTATAGACTCACGCCTATCCAGTATTATATCAGACATGCTGCATTAAGTGGATCAATTTATTTCGAGTTCACTTTCATCCTTCACTTTCGTAGTACGGTGGAAGTGGAGTGGGTGGGAGATATTAGTAAATTGTCTCAAATAAACCTAATACTGGGATTTCCTTACATTTTGTAATATTAGCATAAATGTTATTAGCACTTTTATTACTGCATCGAAATTATTAGGGTAGGCAGAGGGAACCTAGTGTTGAGACACTCCGTTTGCCATTTTTCGTTGAATTCTGGAAGTATTGTGTATTGATTGGCGTAACTTAACGCCGCGCCTTGATGCACGAGCGAAGAAATGAAAATATTAACAAATAATAATTCGTTCCGTCCTGTGAAGTTCGAAACACAACCCATAACCCTGTAACGCGACGGGTGTTAACAATATTACAGTTGTAAAATAAATCAATTAACAAAAATAGAACAATTTCTAACACAGTAAGGTCAGATAAAACGTGCGTGAAACATAACCATTTTAACTAGACCTATATATTTTAAACTTATTCAAACTAAGCTCATTCGTGATTAAAGGAATATTGAGGCAACCATGGCGCAATGGGGCAGCGTCTGGTTAAAAACGTGGGTTATGGGTTCGATCAGGGTAACGATTATGACAAATTAATTTTAATTTAACTGTTCTGAGACGAATCTCGACGTTGCGCCACTTAACACGCTAAATCTCCAAAAAATTAAGGGAAAGAAGGGAACGGAGTATCTTAATACTTAGTTTCCACTACCTTTCCTGCTATATGTGGGATACCTATCCTGCTATATACGTCCAATACTGTGTGAAGATGTTGTTAAGGCTGTAGAAGGGTGAAAAGGGCCTAGTTATACTGGCTCTGTGTGACTCACGAGTTGATTCAGACGGACTTTCCTATTAAAATTTTAAATTATTTTCAGCATTGTAGGTAGAAATATTAATGCAATTGATTGCACGCAATGCTGATTCTACTCAAAGAACAGTAGTGAATTTACAGTTTTATTTAATAAAAAATATTATTATATTCTTTTATTAATTGTCACAATCATGCGACGATAAACGTAACAAAGGGAACCTGGGGTTTTTCTCATTCGAGGAATTGTGTTGAAAATAGGGAACGGAATCTTAACTCTGGGTTCCTAAGTTCCTGCTACCGACTTGAAGCTAAAGAAGAAATATATTTAGGTATATGTATGTATTTTAATATACACTAACTCTTTCGGTTCTGAGTAATAAGGAACAGACGAAGCTGCTAGACTTTGAAAGTTGAGCATGTAGGGGTAGTGTGTTTTGTAAAAAGATAGGAACGATAGGAAAAGATAGGAAATGTATTTTTTTAAATTCTAATTCCTGAGATTAGCCCGTTCAAATAAAAAAAGTCATAGCTACTTGGATTATTTTTAAATTATATTCAACTAAAAACTCAGAGAGTGGAATTTTAAGTTCAGAAACAAAACAAAAAGCTACAAACCAGTCTGGCGAGTCACATTTGAAACATGTGACCTAAAATCTGAACTAAATGTCCTTTAACCGTGCGTGCTTGTGTAAAAATAAACTTAAATAAAAAAAATGCATTAAACTCTTCTCATTTAAATATCTACTAAAATTGCTTACGAGATATGTTTTTCTTTTCATTCACTTTTTTTCGCGCATTAGAGCTTAGAGTTAAGACAATTCGATTCCTACTTTCCGGCAGATTTTGGAAACATTACGTAGGTACCGAGTGTTTGGTCAACGCCGTCTTATTACCAAAAAACCAAAAATAATTCCCCCGAGTAAAAATCGAACCCTTGCATTTACAGTCAAACGCTCAACGACCTAAAGTGTTCATATATGTAGTGTAGTTAATAAAATCCCGAATATATCTAAGCCAATTTTAAAATAGCGTGACTAACTTTCTTGTAATATGAATACAATCCTATAACTGGAATTGAATCGGCGACCTTGTAGCGAACGTGACAAGCCAAGCTTAATTTAAGTGTAAATGATTTGTGAAGATGGACGGAGTAACTTGATCCTTTTGTCTCATATCTTAAGTTATATATTCGATTGCATATATATTCGCTCAATAAAAACGGCAATCTTAGCGCCAATGAGTGTTATTTACAGTTTGTAAGAAATTGTTCAACAGAACTTTTATATTTTGTAATATAATGCTTGTAAATTAATGAATGTATAAATTCACAGTGTATGACTGTAAACGGGACGGTTTTGGATTCGATTCTCACTAGGGGGAATTGAATATTTAATATTTTCAAGCGCGCCTATACAAAATGCTTCCAGAATTGAGTGTAAAGTGGGGAACGGAAATGAATGAATAGCAAAAGGGTATCTCAAAACTGGGTTCCCAGGTTCCCTCTACCTACCCTGCGTTGCATGGGACACAGTATAAAGCTAAAAAAAATAAATATGAAAAACAAAAACTCCTATAATATAAGTGTTGAAATGAGTCATAAATTATAATACAAACACACTGTAAATTGCACTTTTTTCTGTACACTCAATTAACGCCGATTGACTCACTGTGTCCATAAATAGGAACTCACAATTAAGTAATTATTACTATAGGTTATAATAATGATGTTGAACGGCGTCTCCATTGGAAAATATTTTTATATTTATTAATAATAATTATTATTATACATAAGAGAATATCGATTTCATTAAGACTGTTGAAATATGGCGTTGCGTTTAATAAGATTTACTTTTTTTAGCTTTAATCTGAAACCCGCATATAGCAGAGGGAACCTGGGAAATTAGTGTTAAAAAACTCTGTTCACATTAAGACACTTTCGTTTCTCACTCTCTGCTGAATTATGGAGGCATTGCGTGTTGAACGGCAAAACTCAAACCTGCGGGAATCGAACTCGCAACAAGCTTGTGCCCCTTGCTCCACGTACATACGTGAATAATATAAAATGTTTTTAAATATGTTGTTTATAATAATATATATATTGTTGTTGTTTTATATTCATCTTCCTTTAAATCTGTTAATATATGTGGGAACTGCTTTGATATTCAATATATTTAAGTTTAAAATAATTAAAATTTTATGTAAATCTGTATAAAATAGCATTAAATCATTTTGTTTATATGTTTAAAAGTTAAATAAATTCATAATAATGATTGGGGTTTGGCATTCCTTAGTCTGTCTGTGTTGCCAGTGTGTAAAATCGATAGATTAAATAAAATTTACTTATCCCCCTCCACTTAGTAGTTAGTAACAAGACAAAGAGCACCGTTGAGTTCCGCTACTCAAAACACAGTGTCTCGAAAGTTGGGTGGTGATTTGGGAAGGAAGTATCTTCACACTAGGTTACCTCTGCCTACCCAGCTATATGGGATAAAGCGTAAAGATCTTCCCGTTATCTAGACAGCCCAGTTTGCACCGTTAGGCAAACGGAGAGTCATGACACTCGGTACCCAGGTTCCCTCTGTCTACCCTAATATCAGCGTGTTACATCGTGAAGCTAAAAATGAAAAAAAAATAGAACCTACTAGCATTTCGTGTACTGTCGTATGACAGTAACTGAGTGTATACTCAGTATAATAAAAAATAAGTAGATAAATACAAGTAATCGCTTCCCTTACAGAAATTTTATTGCGAATAAATTTCGATAGTATCTAGGTCTGGCATGTAACGGCGTTGCGGTTAGGGGAAGGAGGTTAGAGCGTAACAGGGAATATACCGTTTACACGATATCGAAATGATTGTTTCTTTACGTTACTGTAAAATGCTTTTCTATTTGTTTTTATACAAATATTTTATACTAAAAACGAAATAAGTACATTTCATTGTCAATCACTAAATATTTTTTTTATCATAGAAAACGATAATGTGTGAATAGCAGTAATGACAACGACAAGATAGTTCTAATTGAACGATATTTTAAAAGCTATCAAGTATAAGTAATTTTTAAAACTAATAAAAATACTCTAATAAAACATTCCGCATATCTCAAACCAAAACATATACAAAACACATAAACCCTATTTGTTTCAACAAACAGACAAATAGACATTGAATCTATTTAATTTGTGAAAACATCGATGTTATATAAAACCCGCATTGTGAACGAGACAACGGCGCCTGTCGTCTCCGCATTCGCATCGATCGCGACGCACTCGCCATCTCAGACCGACAACCTATAAATGATATGTATCTGATACAGCTGAACTACTTACTTTTGTTGAGGGGTTGTTGGGGTTTCTATAGAATGAGTTTTTAAGGCCGTATATTAAAACTTGCCAGTGTTATCGATTTTTTAGGCCAAGTAGCGTAGCGGTACAATACTATAATAGTCACCGCCATTCAAAACAATTAATTATTTTCATTTCTTTACAGCAACATTTTTATTTATATTTACAATTTTTTAAAAAAAAATTCAAAAACGTCATTAAAATAGATAAACCAGTGATATAACATTTTGTTTCTTGCTTTTTTAAGAAAGCGAAACCTAATTACTTACTTTGTTTAACCAGAGAGAGAGAGTAAACAAAAATGTTTCAATTACCAACTTTCCCCTAAGTAGGAACTTCCCTACTGCACTATTATGGCGTATAAAAGATAAATTCAAAGTAATCACGGTACCACATTACAAGCTCTTCTATAAAAATTTTACTGCCTATAAAACTAGTCTAGACCATTTCGTATTAAATTGATGGGTAAGTATTCAAGAAGTAATAAAATATTAATCCAAGACATAATAAATGAACCTATTTTACCTTCTGCCGGTAAGCTTCTCATAAAACTAATAATACTGACATTTTGATACTAATTTATAATTCTAAATTACTTTGTAATAGTCTATTCAAATAAAAAACGAATCAATTTTAATTTTATAAATAGAATACGTAATAAATCACCCAGCTCATCTTTTATACAAAGATTTAAAAATTAAGTATATTTAAAACCCAAATAAAACAAGACCAGACGAAAGCACAAACGAAAAAAAACAAGTAAAGCAATAATATACACCAAAAATAAATAAACAAAAATATATTTCTTAGAATATTCCATTTCGATGTCTGTGTAAACGGGGTGTAAGACGGCGCCCGTCATCTCCGCATAGAGATCGATAGCGGCGCACTTGGCAGCGGAACTATCAATATTGCTGAAGTGCACATGGGGAATTGTTTGTCTATATTCTATAACGAAATGGATGAGCATTATTGATATTTATATTAGGTGGATATACACATAGAAGGGGAAGACAGATGGAACCTGGGAACTTAGGGTTAAGACACTTTGTTTCCATTAATATACTTCCGTTTCCCATTTTCCAACGAATTGTGGAGGAATTGCGTGTTGAGTGGCGGAACCCAACGCCGCGCTTCGCCTCGACACCAGCACGAAGAAATGAAGATATTAAATATTGCATTCTCTCGAATGGGAATCGTTTTAATTCAAATATTTACTTATTTGAATAAATATTTGAATAAGTAAATTGAGTTAGTTAATAAATTTGTAAATATATCCATTTATATACGTTTTAAGTCAAGCCAATAAAAAATATATTAGAATAGAATAAAAGCCAGGAAGAAGGGCGCCTAGCTCCAATCGATTGGCGACGCTGAGTCTGCTTCCCATTTTAATGCCTATTATCTTTTATATGACGCCACTGTGGCTTAGTAGAGATATCTATAAATGTATAAGCTATGGTTATAGGTTCAAATACTATCGATAATTTATTGGTAATTCAAACAACTCCCTTGAAGAGGGTATAAAGAAAAAAAAATCAAAAACGTGGGGAACGCAGGATATAAAGGTCATGATAAACTCGTAAATAGTATATCCGTTAAATAATTTAATAAATTTAATTAAACTAGCTTCAAACATTTTCCAACTGCCCTATAAAGCCATCTATTTATTTGATAACAAACAATTATAAACAAAATTTAAGGACCTATTTTTTCCCTATAATCATAAAAATCTCTTAAATTTTAACGCTAAGCGAAATCGTGATACAAAATCTAATGAAATCTGTTCACTGAAATTGGATCCCAAATTACTTAGGATAATTGATGCTGTAAATTAGATAAGAGATAGCTGAACATATTAAATGCTAATCTTGAAAATATTGCGTAATGAATGAGCCAAACACCTTTTGTTATTCAAATTAATTTACATTTCTATACAGGCTGTAGAGTTTCTGGGCTAGGTATGAAAAAATATCCTAAATGAATAAAATAATGAATAAATGAAGTCCTTCGTCGTTATGAGACAATGTGTGCCCTAAATTTGCCAATCTGGATGAAAAATAAAGCGAAATGTTTTGAACAGGTTACCATTGTTTGACAGGCATTCGTTTTGGCTAAAATATAGCATTTTCTCATTATTAAATTCACAAATTCAAAAATATTTAAGAAACATCAAGAAATTTATACTAATATTATAAAGCTGAAGAGTTTGGTTGCTTGAACCCGTTAATCTTAGAAACAACAGATCCGAATTAATAAATTCTATCGAAAAAGTCTACAGGCAATATTACATCATGTCAGTTTACCTACGGTCATGATAATGACCATGATAAACAGCTCTTAGTTCCATATAACCATGGAGGCAAAACCACAGGTAAAATCTGGTATCCTATAATTAATCCCAAAATGCTTCAAAATAAAGCCCTAATAAAATGGATCCCCATAGTTAAGCTGAATAGACAGTGTCCTCGGGGTCACGAGCTCGGGGGACCCATAAAGGAACCCTTATAGCCCATTTAGTACGGTCTGCACATAAAACAGCTATTACACACGTCGTTACGTATAGACGAGGAATGTAGGACGCCCCTAATCAATGATGGAAGGTTTTTATCATGATGTACAAGTAAATAAGTTAATACGTTTACGTATATAATTTTATTGTCTACGACTTTTATCTAGTTGGCAGACAGAGCCTAGTGTCAAGACACTGCATTCTCCGCTTTTCTCGCAATTACCAATCCCGCAATCCCGCAATCCCGCAATCCCGCAATCCCGCATATAGCATGGCAGGCAGAAGAACCTGGGAACCTAGTGTTAAGACACTCTGTTACTATTAAGATATCCGTTCAACAGTTGCCTACGAACTTAGGACACATTTTTTCTTTTCATTACTATCTTAGCAACTGAAACACTCTGGTATTTTAGTAAAATTATTTTCAAGAATATAGATAATTTGTATTGTATGTATTTTAGTAGGACGAGACGAATTTGAATAATCATTTTAAGTTACTTACAGTGAGCTAATTTAGTAGAGTGACTTATTTTGTTTTCTATATCCAGAACATGCAATGAACGGAGTGACGTAAGTAAATAAAAATCTACCGCCTACCACCGTGATAAGAACTATAAGGGAAAAATAAAAAAACACTATCAACAATATAAAATATAATTTGTTTTTCTACTTCAATTAACTTAACAAAAAATATACGACGTCTTAAAACTAATTAAAATAATAATTGGCTTTAATAAAGGAACAACACAGGCATTTCAATTATCGTGTAACGTCACTTAATAAAATTCCTCTTTCACAACAGGCGCTTTCGAAGTGTCTTAAATGTTATTATTTAAATTATAATTAACACCACATTAAGAAATAAAATTGACGTCGTTTAAGATTATAGTTAGATTTAGAGAAAAAAAAACCGTGTCTATATTATAAAGCTGATGAGTTTGTTAAAGCGCGGCGTTAAGTTATTTCACTCAACACTCAATTCCTCAAGTATTTGGTAGAAAATAGAGAACGGAAATGTCTGGATGGGCACCGGAGAGTAAAGAAATAGAAATATTATGTATATATTTAATTTCCTCAAATGGAAATAATTATGTTTCTTTATCATCGAGAACAGATTTATATACGCAGTGGTTTATTAAATATCGCTGCACCTTCGTAACATAGCTATTTTTAGCATCAATTTTAATGTCGGGAAACAAGCCGACTGAGAACGTAAAGTGTGCAAAAATCTCCACTTACGTCATTTTCTGTCTCATTTTTGTACTAACATATGATAAGCATATCACTGTTCTAATGTAAATTTTGGATAAAATAATAGCAGGATAGTCATGGCGTAGGGGCATTAGCTTCACAATGTATCCCGCACTTAGCAGCGGCAGGCAGAGGGAACCTGGGAACCTATTGTTAAAACATTCCGTTTCGATTAAGACACTTCCGTTCTCCAATTTTCGCCGAATTCAGAAGACATTACGTGTTGAGCGGCAGAACTCAAAGGCGGAATTTCTTTTAAACACATTTAACTATTGGTAACATCTCTTATCATCGGATGCTGTACTTCATCTTCTCAATGAGATGAATCATATCGTTTAAGTCTCAAGGTTCACTTAAGACATCCACTTGATTAGGTAAAAGCTTGACCTAATAAAGTTAATCTCTTGGTATCTACACGTCTTTGATATGTTAATCGTTAGTGATTAATATTATAATGGTGCTTCCTTTCTTTTTTTGTATTATTTAAGGATTTGATTTAAATAAGTACCTATCAATATAGGTAATTTTAATTTTATCTATAGATTTTTTGGTGCGATGGCAATTTTAGTGTAAGAAAGTAAATTATATCCACTCCCAAGTACATAAAAAAAAGGAAAATAATATAGATATTATCTTATGATAACGAATTTTCTACTTGTTCTAGTATAAAAAGAGATAAATAACGATATAAATTTAGACTGATGGAAAATATATGTATAAAAACAGCTATAATTTGAGAAATTTAACTTCGCAATTCATCTAAACACACCAACTTCTTGATGCATGCTATAAAAATAATCTTTCTCCAAATTTGATTCGAACCCACTACTATCCTATTAGTCATCTACCGATTGATTTATATCAGGTTCCTAATATAAAAATACAGCATTGGTTTAAACTAGCGACCTTAACACTACCGTCGCGTCTGTACAAACAGATGAGCTCATCGTGTGAATAGCGATGCATAATTTTTAGAATTCTATACGATGTATGCAGAAACATCTGTCTGTCGGTCACGAAAAAAACATTAAAAATAAAATCATGTGTTACTTTGACACATATCTATTTTTATTTCCTTCAAATGTATGGACTGTTGGCCTTAGTGGCCTCTAGAGCTTCTTGGGGTTTTGAGGGAGGCCGAGCTAGAACAGCTCAGACCTTCGCTTTACTATACCTATAAATATAGATCTATCGTTGTTATGTGAGTCACAGATAACGCGCAGACGAGACAACTACTTGAGGTAGAAGTAATATGGGCGGACATTACAATAATGTGGTATCATCGAGCTGGTCTGATAACGCAGACAGGACTTGAATATTGAAAGTTCATCATATCACTAACATTATCACTTATCTCAGAGAAGACTATAGCACTTATAAGTACTTAATAGTAGAAAAGAGTGTTTATTATTTTTTAATAATATTTTATTTTGTCTTAAAATCCACGCAATTAAAGTTGCTAGTATTTTATTTGTTGAATGATGAATCCGACCAAACGTTAGGAATACAATAACATTTCCTTTCTGAGATTTGAAGCCACAACCGTACATACACCTTAAGAGCTAATAAAATAATAAATTATTTACTAAATATACAAAAACAAAAAGTATTTTTTGAATGTAAACACTGTCTTAACACTGTTTTTGGGACACATTAAATTCGCTATACCACCCATTCGGCCTTCGTCCGTTATCTTCAACTAACAATAAAATTATTATGCAAATTTGCATATAATGGATACTTACAGAGTAAAATCATTAAGTACGATTGCAAATCTGCAATTAGTTATATGAGTAAATATTATTATGTGAGTGCAAATGGAGGTCACAGGTTCATGTCTTGCGTAGTGTAAATTTGTATTAGTAAAGTTGCAGAGTTTGTTTGAACGCGTTAACCTCAGGAAGTTTTCCCTTTCTGATAGACAAGACGGACGAGAACATTTAGAGTAGGTGAAGAACAGAGTGTTTTAACACTATGACCACTCCGCCTACCTTGCTGTACGAGAAAAAGCTTGAAAATCCTTTATATTGAGTTATCCCGTTCCATTATTATAAACGATACGAAATGTTATTAAATAATAGAACGATAAAATATTTCACAATTTCAAAGGAAGCCTTAATTTACCTACATTATGGGGAAAATGCTATAAGCTCGTTTTGTTACTCTAAAGCCTTCCAATATATCATACTTAGTATTAATACCAGTTTGAAATATTACTTCGAAACGCTCGGTTGAACTTTTCACGTACATACAAAATGCATAGAAAATTTAATTAGTTTGGCGTTTGATAAATTATTCGTTTTATATGGTGTGACGCAGCGTTTAACTGTACCGCAACAGTTGTAGGTTCGATTTCCACTCGGGGTATGAATTATTTTCATTTCCCGGCTCTGAAAAGTATAGAAAATGCGGCGTTCAGTTCCGTCACTTAACACGCTGTTTCCTGAAATTTGAGAAACTGGCTGTCTTAATACTAGAATTCTTTTGCATAATAAAAAATACATCGATAATTTCACAATACAAAATTATTCACAAAATACTTGTCTCATATTAATTTTTTTAAGCTTCACGCCGTATCCCGCAAATAGCAAAGTAGATAGGGGGGGTACCTGGAAAACTAGTGTTAAGACACTCCATTCTTATTAAGACATTTCCGTTTCCCTGCCGAATTCTCGACGCATTAAGTGTTGAATTACGGAACCCAATGCCCAGCTTTGCCTCAACACCAGAGCGACGAAATGAAAATATTAAATATTTAATTTCCGCGAATGAGAATCGAACCCTCAACCTATCGCGATTACAGCACCACGCTGTGGCCCCGCGCCACGCTTGGCTTCCACTTAAATAATAAAGAAATATCAAGATATTTCCTATTTCAAATAATTTCACGACTGATCGCGGACAGGTGACAGGCGATTGCTTCTAAAACACGAACAATAAGCTTGCTCAGTGAGTATTTGTAAAGAGACTGTTTTATAAAGTCGATCGTTCAGATCGTTGCACCAACCCAACTAACTATATTAAAAAGATGGTTTATGTGAGTAATATTATCAAGATATTGAAATTTACTTATATTTTTTATAATTTTGTATATTACTTGTTGTCGTCCCCATCTTTATTTTCGTGGTTTTCTAATAAGTAAACTGAAAAATTTAGATTTTTTCAATTTAGATAGGAATTTTGAGATATTTTCTCCTAGTACTCACTTACGCTACCTAATTGAACATTTTCTACTTTTTAATAGATAGGAAGAAAATATTTTGTTAGATAATCGAATCGCAGAAAGTTTGAAACAAAGTGTTTTACACTAGGTTCCCTCAAAAAAAACCTGATTAAAACAATATAAGTAAAAAATATACTTTTAATTATAAAAAAGGACGTTTCGGTAGCCATGTCTCGCGGAATCCAAATTTCTATGAAACCCTAGCAAAGCCTAATTGGATCGACCTAAGCCAGCTTCATGACGGATTGTCTCACATGAGTTAGAAATTATGTTTTTACTATTTCTAGGTATAGCCAGTACTAGACTGTGTTCGTTAACAATCGTTTATGTGTTCTATTTCACAATTGGGGTCAAAGTTAGCAACCTCTTTTGATTATAGGTATTTTCTTTAAATATGTTCTTTTTATTTTAATTTTATTAATAAAGCTACATCCTGTATCCCGCATATAGCGTATAGACAAAGGATACCTGGGAACCATGGGAACCAAGACACTCCATGGGAATCATGATGACACTTTCGTTCTTCACTTTTTCCGGACAAAGAAAATAAATTTAAGTTGGATAAGTGTAGAAATATTAATTAATAATTATAGAACCTGTACAAATATTTTTAAAGTGTTATTTTAATTTGGGAAAAACTAATAATTTATAAATAAAATACGTATAAAAAGTTTAAAATGTTTTTATAAATAAAATCACATTTACCGTCCGAAACCGCTCCTAATATCTCATTATAGCTAGAAAAAAATATATTTATTTTTTTAATAAATATTATTTTATGTTCTGTGATATTATTAGGAGTAAGGATGAAAAAATAATGACATTTAGCAATTTTAATGCAATCATTATGCATGTCATTACTTGCTTCGCATCTCAACACTTCCAGAAATGAACCAAATCCATTAAATTTATTAGATCTTCCTCAAGTACCACTTCGTTTAATTTAAGAGAACTAATTTTATCAACTCTAAGTAAAGTTACTGCAAAGAAAAGTTAAAACCAATTTCGATCCAATTTCCTAAGATAACATCGATGCACTTTTAAATTGGCTCTCTTTATGCTTTGTACAAACGAAAGTTATTGAAAGGAAATGTCAGATTCTTTGCGATTACTAACTGAAATAGCACACTGGTTCATCTCTATTGAATTTTAAAATGAATAAGTTTTTCTTTCATAACTCTCAAGTAAATTTTTCCAGGTTCCCTCTGTCAACCCTACTTACATAAGCGTGAAAACAATATATATTTATGTTGTAAATAGCTTAGCCCTCCCTTGAAATCGACAGGTACAGTGAATTACACTTCTTGCATCAAAACAATTAACGTGAGCCTATATATGTATATAAATAATAATAATAATAATAATAATAATAAGCTTTATTTCAATTCCATACACATGCAATTACATAACAATGATACATTCATATTTATAAAAAAATTTTAACATTGACATTTTGTTACATTATATTAATAATTTATTGCAATAAATAATTTGTTACAATTTACATTTTAGATTCCTATATTTAGTTTCGTTTTAAATTATTTATTATTTAAATTGTTTTTAATTGTATGGACCCCTATTGGGTAAAAGCCTCCCCCAAGGCATACCACGATTCTCTATCCTTAGCTGTGTCTAGCCAACCTCCACCCGCTATTGCTACTATTTCATCTGTCCATCTGGCTCTTGGTCGGCCCCTCGTTCTGAAGCCTCTTGGTCCTGACCACCTTACTGACCTTAGGGTCCACCTGTCATCTTGGTATCGAGCTAAGTGGCCCGCCCACCTCCATTTTGCCTTCAGCGAAAAAGTCAAAGCATCGCATACTTTCGTCTTTCTTCGAATGTCGACGTTTTTAACTTTGTCTTTCAATTTTAAACCTAGGCAGCTTCTTTCCATTCTTCTCTGATTCTTCATCAAAATCGAACCCTCTACTAACCCCTAATCTCCCAGTACGGCCGGTCACCGCGGGAGAGTACGACCAAAACCCCCCGAGAGTAAATACTAAAACAAATGATATTTTCTTTATTTGTAGTCTTAACGTAAGATCATTATCCTCTGATCAAAAATTTATTGAGCTCAAAGCAGCATTACGAGTTATTAACCATGACATAATAGGTTTGTGCGAAGTTCGTCGCCTAGGAGAAAAGATAATAGAAGACGACGAATACATTTTCTACTACATAGGCCAAACGAAAGGGTTACATGGAGTAGGTTTTCTGGTTAAGAGAAAGTACAAAGACAACATCATAATATTTACTGGAATTTCCGAAAGAGTGTGTATACTAGAAATCAAGCTAGGAAACCAAGATTTTGCATTAATCCAAGCGTACGCACCTACTGAAAACTCATCACAGGAGGAAATAGACAGTTTTTACGAGGACTTAGCGAAGGCTCACGATACCATATCGACAGAGAACATAGTCTCTATGGGTGATTTTAATGCTCAAATAGGAATCCCCAAAAATTACGAACATTCCACTACAGGCGAATATGGCTATGGTACTAGAAGCGCTCGAGGTACGAGATTAATTCAATATGCCCAAGAATACAATCTAAAAATAATAAATACAATGTTCAAACAAAAACCTAAAAATCGCTGGACATGGATCTCTCCAGACAGAAACACAAGGAATGAAATAGATTATATTATGTCCACGAAGCAACACATGATCTCTAAATATGAAGTATTAAAATCTTTCTCGTTTGGATCGGACCACAGATTAATTAGAGCAACAATACACATAAAGTCGATAAAGAAAAGTAGACGTAATTATTCTAATACAAGGAGCAAGCTAAAAACATTAGCGGAGCAGGAAATGTACCTTACAAATCTTAACATGTTTATACCAGAACTTATAAAGACTCATCATAGCTTTAATGCGGAGGAGTACTACCAGCAAATCAATTATTATGTCAAATCAAGCCTAAAAAACATTAAAAGCACACAAAAGAACAAAATCCTATCCACGAAAGCGCTAGATTACATGAGGGAAAGAAGCATATTACAAAATAAGCCTAGTTTAGATAAAAGTGATAAGCAAAATTAAAAACTCTGTATAAACTTACTGATAAAGAAATAAAAAGATGCTACGCTACTTACAGAGCCACAACCATACAAAGACACCTTGATAATTCCAGGTCAGACTAAAAAAACTTATAAAGAATTAGATCAATCCAAATCATGGATCCCTTTTCTCCAGAATGATCATAAAAAATGTAAGTCTCGCACAGAAATTATAAACGCTGCTACCGAATATTACGCTAACCTGTATAGGGAACCAGACACACCGATGCAAAACATGGCTGCCTACGGTTGTACAGACTCTCCAATACAACAGTTTACAGAAAAAGAAACCCTGACCCAACTAATGAGGCTTAAGCCGGAAAAAAGCCCAGGTCCAGACGGGGTTACAAACGAATGCATCAAGGTCGCAAAGTCATTACTATTGACACCAATTACTATCTTGTGGAATAAAATACTCGATGAAGAAGCTGTGCCACACAATTTGTTGGAATCTGAAATCATTCTACTCTATAAAAAAGGTGACCCAGCTGACATAGGCAACTATCGCCCCATAAGCCTCATGTCTTGTTTTTACAAAATATTTGCTTCCTGCCTCCTTGAAAGAATAGCCCCAGTCATAGATGCACACCAACCTATCGAACAAGCCGGATTCAGAAGTCGTTTCAGCACGATTGACCATATCCAAGTGGTAGACCAGGTGATTGAAAAATATTTAGAATTTAATAAGCCATTATATGTGGCATTCATAGATTACAAAAAAGCTTTTGACTCAATTTCACATGAAAGCATCTGGGAGTCCCTGAAAGCACTGAACATAAAAGAAAAATATATCAATATCCTAAAATATATTTTACAACAACAGCACAAGTAGAGTCAGGCTAGATAGAGTGGGCGAAATAATCAACATAAAGAGAGGAGTCCGGCAAGGAGACCCAATTTCACCAAAACTGTTTATAGACCGTTTTACAACACGTAATGGGAAAATTACCATGGCTCAATCAAGGCATTAATATGAATGGGTACTTTTTAAGTCATCTTCGTTTTGCTGACGACATAATTTTATTCTCAGAAACCCCTTGTCAACTAAATAAAATGGTTAATGACTTAAACCAGGCCAGCATGAAAATTGGATTACATATGAACCTAGAAAAACAAAAGTTATGACAAACCGCAGTGAAACTCCAATCTTAGTAAATAGCACTCCTCTCGAGTTTGTAAAAAACTATATATACCTAGGTAAGCAGATATCTTTCAGTAAAGAAAGAAACAGTGAAGAAATAAATCGACGAGTAGCAATTACCTGGAACAAGTTCTGGGCACATAAGGAAATACTCAAATCTCAATTTCCTCTGCCAACCAAGAAAATAGTGATGGACACAGCAATATTACCATGCCTCACCTACGGATGCCAAACTTGGACCTATGACGTCAAAACTAGAAATAAAATTCAGACTACCCAGAGAAGAATATATGTATATAGCCTTCCTTAATAAATGGACTCCTTCAATAAGTGACTTCCTAGGAGTTAGAAAGAATATCTATATAAATAATAAGCTCGCAGTAGGCAAAGGGGATCCAGTGTTGAGTCACTCCGTTCCCTACTTACTGCGTGACACGCCATCACTGCGTCACGGCATCACGGTCGAAACTAAACAACCGTGTTTTTGCATGTCCGTCTTATTCTTATTTCAGTCGCATTTGTCAAGGTCTAAAAATTTTGTGGCTTATGACGCAATGTTTAAAATTACTATGTTTAGAAATGTATTATATTGTAAACATCAAATTCTTTCTTTCTTCGTTCTGAATCCCGCACACATTGCGTGTTGAGTGGCGGAACTCAACGCCGCGAAGAAATAAAAATATAAATGTAAATAAATATTTTATTTCTTCTAGTGGGGATCGAACCTACAACGGTCACGTTACAGTCACACCCTTGTGCCGCTGCGCCACTACGCCCTGTATTTATTTATTTGTTTAATACATGAGTACAGTATAGTAAAATTGGCACATTTATACTCTGCAAAAAAAAATTACAGAACTATACAAATGTTCGTAACGCTAAACATCAATTTAATATTTTTTATTTATTGATGGCGCTGTCGTTACATTCATTTCGAATGCATAATTTGACAAACACCAAAAAGTTCCGCTTAAGTTAACGAAAGATTTACTTCATATTATGAATTTTTGAAGTACATACTCTTGTGGTATGTATTTATAATATTAGATTAGATATAAAAATTACATATACTCGTCCTAGTTACGCAATTAAGATGTGTAATATGTATATTATTGTACAGTATAGTCATTGTTTCGTAAAGTAGACTTTTAGATATTCATAATTGTTATATTTGCTTTTAAATAAAACTATAATATTAATTATTGACTTATTCAATTAAATCCAGATTGGCGTTAACATAACATAACACAAAATATAAACTTAAACTCTTTATTTCACATCATCATACCAGAAAAATTACATAAACAATAAATAAATTCATACAAAAAATAAATGTGAAAAGGCAGCCTAATATCTAATTTACATTTTTGAATTGTGTGGGGAACGAGTGTCTTAAAGAGAACGGAGTGCCTCAACACTAGGATCCCTATGCATACCCTACTGCGAAAAACTACTACTAAAACAAAACTCTGAGTGCCGTTCATATATCCTTTGAAATAGCACACTTATCTAACAGCCAGTCAATAACGGGTATATGTCCAAAGCGCTGGAGTGACCCGCGCGCCCCAGCAAGGAAACGTGCACCGCATACTTCCTGCAAAATGAATCATGCGCATGCTCGATAAAATGATTAGGATATTAATCAAGATATGGCACAGTTGTTGACCTTCATACTATGCACTGATGAGCTACCGTTGCATGGTGTCTTGCTAGGTGATCTTTTGAGTGTATAATTATTTCTCATATGTAAAAAGCAAATAAAAGCAATTTCTCAACTAGCAGTGTAGGTCGGGTAACTAGTGTTAAATTACTCCGTTCCCTACTTTCTCTGTGGAAAGTTTTTATAAAAAACGAATATAGCTCGATAGATATATTTAAAATTTGAATCATTTTTCCTTTATAGGCCGTCGTGGCACGAGGCACGATAATTATGGGTTCGATTCCCACTCGAGGAAACTAATTATTTTAATTTCCTTACTCTAGTAGAATACGACGAAGCGTGGTATTAAACCTCGTGAATTCCAAAAATTGTGTGAAGTGTCCTAATTCTACATACAGAGTGAAACTGAAATAAAAATATTCATAATTTCAAAACGTTTGTTTATTTATAAATTTATTAATAGGAATTATATCATCATGTTTAATATAACCAACCTCTCGCAAGGATATGCATAAGTGCTTGATAGATCTGATAACGATGCTAATGTCAATAGGCACTTACACAAGTCCGACTCAAGAGAAATATTATATTTATAAACAAATATAAATGCAAATTAATAAATTAGTGCTACCAAATAAAATAGTTCGAATTCTTTTAAAAAAATGTCTTAAAAAAGGCGAGTGGAATATTCTAAGTGCAAAAAATAATTTTGACCACAAATACAGTGGCCGAATTATACCGAATATTTCTTACAAGAAAGCCTTTCTTATAAATTGACTATCGTATATTCAACACAAAAAAGATTTTATCACCATATATGAATGACCATATGCAATCAGTCCAAATTATAGATAACAAAATAAAAAAAACATAAAAATTAAGGCCACAAAAACCTCTCCCTAATTCAA
This sequence comes from Heliconius melpomene melpomene, assembly GCA_000313835.2. Lineage (NCBI taxonomy): Eukaryota > Metazoa > Arthropoda > Insecta > Lepidoptera > Nymphalidae > Heliconius > Heliconius melpomene. Next base: position 38,942 of record HE670691.1, on the reverse strand, counting down.
TTCACACTAACGTCAAGTCGCAAATTGCTAGCACATTGTCTGCATTCACTCGTGAAGATCACTCGTACGTTTCCATTATACATACAAGTGACGGTACTAACGAGCGGCGACCTTGACCCTGTGACAGTTCTTTATAAGATCTTCTTGGGAAGGGTTGCTGGTGGTGTAGAGGTTGTAACCTACGTGCAGAAGATGAAGCAGAGGAAACCTAGTGTTAAGACATTCCGTTTCCAACAAACTTCCCAATCCGCGACATTTCGTGGTGAAAGATTAAATTAACCAAAAAACAAAATAATGCCAATCCTCCAAACATAAATAAAAGAAAGCACTTGAAAGTCTAACTGGCTGATACATTCTGAAATCCTTCAATTGCTCCTTTATCTTCTATAGCGCGGATTCGACAGGGACCGGTGACCTTGACCTTACGACCTTTGATCTAAGAATCTTTGTTACGCAATCTAATCTCTTCACGTACTTTCGAGACGTTTTGCTCCCATTTTGGGTAATTTTTCTACGTAATTTGTGAGTAATTTAGTCTTTTACAAACCTCTTTTTCTGGATGGTATAATTTGTTTGCAGAGTCAATTGGATATTGGATTAGAAAGACGATAAAGTTCAATTTCTAAATTAAAATATTCGTTTTGATCATTTTTTTTCCATTATCACTTAGTTTGAACAGACGTCTTGGTAATTACATATTTCATAATGATATAGTAGCTACTTTAGTAAAATGAGTGTACTCGTATATAAATAATGAGATTGTCGTGATGCAGTAAGACAAGCATGTTGTGTAAGCGCGAGAATTTGGCAGAAATGGGGAACTTAGTGGTGAAATACTCCCTTCCCCATTTTTCTCTCTATTTTCAAGATATTGCATATTAAGAGGCGGGATTCAACGCTGCGTTTTGTCTTGTTACCAGAACGAAACATGGAAATAATTAATTATGTTCCCTTTTCCTATCCCGCTGTTTACGAGATACAGCGTGAAGCAAGAATTTAATGAAAATATAAAAAATAATGATTATACGTCATTACTCTGTTTAGCATACAAACACTCATATTAGTATAATGGACACGGCTCAGATGGCAGATAGCAGTGGTATGTGACGATCTTAATTGGTACCACGTTCGAGACTTTCTTTTAGCTCGATTTTTTCTCTTGATGCAAAGTCGGGAACGATATTAAAAGAAATTTTACTTGAACTAATTATATGGAAATTGTTCAAAATTAGGTTATATTGCAGTGTAGCTAGAAAGTGTTTGATTGTAGATGGATGTGGATTCACATCCGTTTGAGGGTGGTATGTTAAAAATGTTTTTTGGTTTTAATGTCTGGTTCATGTTAAATCGATATTTACAATTTTTTTTTTTAAATATGAATAAATGTATGATTAAAATAATAACTATTATATATGAGGCCGTTGTGGCGCATCGTTGCAGCGTGAATTTTCTTTTCTCGCTCCGAAGGTGTTCAAGACCAGGACCTTTATTTTAATTTTCTCGCTTTGATAAAAAGATATAGTGAGTTCCACCACCCAAAATATATGTCTCAAAAATTGACTTGGTGGTGCGGTGGCCTTAAGACTAGGTTCCCTCTGCCTGCCCTGCTATATATGGGATACATATTCGGGATAAAAAATATAAGGATCCCAAATAAATATAGTCATATACTTGAAATAAAAAATTTAAAACATATACATAAATTTCTAAACTGAAAACAAATATCGATTATTTATTGATTGATTTCTCGGTATATGGCGTTTCGAGCGTGCCAGTTGAGCACAATTCATTTCGCCACGATTATTTATTATTTATTACCCAAATATTTGTCCTAATCAACATCAAACCTACGACCTTCGGCTTAGAGTTTAGACCTACTAGACAGCACACCGCTCAATTTGAGCGGATACAAGAAGCCATATAAGTAACAATGTATTAGCTGACTTACCTGCGCCACTTAAGTATGGGATTTACTTTTAAATTACATAGACTATAAAATACTGTTATGACCTTAAACGTGACATAGAAATTATTTTTAGACTTTGTAGTTAGGTGGAAAGCGCTTGGCTATTAACTATGAGTACAGGTTCATAGCACGCAGGGGGTTTATTTACAGCTGACCGTTTTTAAAACGTTAAGAGGACTGACTTACGGCAACGCTATGGCTTACAAAAGCGGAAATTAATTTATATCTCCGATCTTCACGCTATATCCCCCATATTGGTAGGTAAGGTAGGCAGAGGGAACCTGGGAACTCATTTATGTAATAAACAAATCAATGTCAAATATAAAACAATACAAAATACCTCTAAAACAGAAATCGTAAAACATAATTTTTATTTTTTTATTCTCGCACGTAATTTTGCTTAACGCCAATAGTTGCGCACGCGTCGCCGTGTAAACTGTTACACTTTCATTCTTCATATCGACAAATGATTGAGTAATAGCTGTTTGGCCATTCTGTCTGTTTGCAATTTTTATTTATATATCTATTTATAGGTCAACCGCAATCCCTCCAGAATTCGCGGGAAAATGGGGAAATTATGAGTCTCTTAATAAACCTAGGAACGGAGTGTCTTAACTCTAAGTTTCCAGATTCCATCTATTTACAGGTTCCCTTCTATGTGCGGGATACAGCATGAAGTTAGAAGTTAAAAAGCTATAGGTATATAACCCTTTAGTTACTGAGTGGCTCACAGACAACCCAAAACTTATTAAACCACGAAATTACTAGACTGGACGAAAAATTGAATTGGTAAAGTATATGTGTAGCCCTTGATAAAAAAATTCAAACTAATGAGAACAAAATAGGCTCTAGGAATGAGAAAAAACAAAGCCTTGTAAAATGTAAAATGGAAACCGAAAATCTTATGATATATAGAAATGTTATAATTATAATATGACGCAGTTGACTTGTGTCGTGAAACACATCGCTGCGCTTTGATTTGGTAGAGCTAGAAATTAAAACAACTAATTTTTCCGAATGGGAATTGAACCAACGACTACCGTGTTTTAAGAGCTATAAAAGCAACACGAAATAATATTATATTGAAGTGAAAAAATTATAATAATAAAAAACAATATTATGCAAAAAGTTATTTTCTAAACTAAAAGCTAGTTTTACAATGCACGAGTAAACTAGCAATAAATGTCAAGAAGATATACAACGTGCCAACAGCTTATATTGTTGTTAAAAGGTTTTCTTTTAAATACTAAAGTTATGACACCATCTTGGTCATAGGTAGGTACTGTTTGCCTATAAAACTTCTGCCTGCTACCTCTAGTGGGGTAGCCAGATAGAACTGGCTTTGGAACATTGTCTGCCTCTTCGTACATGCTTTTCGAGAAATCCTCATGTTCCTCATTTTCCTCCTGCATCTATTATCACTCATTTTCTCGACGTGCAAGTTCTTCTTTATTCAAAAAATATTTTTAAATGGTTATATTTTAAGCGATTATTGTCAGGATTTGAATTCAACGATTTGAAAAGAAAATGTTTTGGTATACTTACTGGATGTTTCTTTAAATACAAGGCAATTAAACTGTAAATGCGATAGTTGTCAGTTCGATCCTTCCTCCTCATCAATGGAATTAATGTAATTTTCCTGCTATAATATTAAAATTGTATAATAATATACAATTTTATGTATAATATTAAAATTCTTTCAAAGACATTACAATTAATTATTGTTTCTTCAAGAGATTTCGACTCGATTTCTCTCTACATTACAAGGATAGATAATAGAGATGAAACAAACAATGCGTTGTACTTCCGTTTATAAGTGAAGTGCGCTGACCTGCTACTTTCACTTCTGTCTTTAGATGCTAGACTGATATGATTGATACTATTATTTAACTTAGATTTTAGACCTATTGTTATACAATATAAATTTTTGTATTTCACCTTCACGCTATATCTCAGGTAAGGTAGAGAAGAGTCTAGTGTTAAGACACTCCGTTCCCCACGTTCCGCCGAATTCTGAAGGGGGGGGTTCTCGTGTGGGGATCGAACCCACAATCATACGTGTTTATAGGCACTTTGTGCCCCTGCGCCACGACTGACCTATTTTGTTATTTTATAATTGTTGTTTATTTCGATTGTCTTTGTTTAATATATTAACATTTTTCAAGAAACTCTATAACCAGATCTATCTTTCCACTCACTTTTTTATGTTTCTATCTTTACCTTATATCTATTAAAAAAAAGATATCATAAAATACATACATTTCAAGTAATAAACGTTTAAAAGCATCATCAATGTGACCCTTGAACTGATATCACGTTACTTTCCGCCGACCTTATTCCTATGGCTTCTCTATCCGGGGCAGCTGTTAGACAGGTATTCTAAGTAAGTGGAATTATATATGTTTTCTATATATAAATATTAATATTAACAGTAAAGATGACTTGTCGGTCTGTTGTTACATTTTTTGTGTTTTTTTTTATGTTTAAATGTAAATCAATAAATTAGTAATATTAATTAACAAAAAAATATACAAAAAAAAAGGAATTGTTGATATATATTTGTAGGTTTCATGTGTCCACCATTCAACTTACATACGTGTTGCCAAAATCTGAGAGAAAAATAGGGAACGGAGTGCGTTAACTCTAGATTCTCTCTGCCTTCCCTGCCATACGCTGTATCTCACAGCGTGAAGCAATTTTCCGCAAGCTTTTCCGCAACACGAAATGTCTCTACATAAACGTAGGAAAATCTAGAAAGGAGTGATTACAGTATATTTTTGATTTTATTAGGTACTAGTGGACCCGAACGCGGCTACGCCCGCTTGAACTATACGAATATTTATTAAATATATTTGTGAAATTATTTTCAGTTTTCAATAGAGAGACGCGCTAAGCAAGCACATTTTGGGTGACGTTTTATAACAACAAACTTTCCAAATCGTTGCTTAGCAACGGCGGTTGTTATAAACATGGCGGAATAAATTGCATGTCAAATTAATAAGTATTTTAATATATTGATATATATCGAAAATATTACAAATATGAGAAAAAAAGTATCCTATGTTCATCCCGAGACCCTCAAGTATCCCTATATGAGTATTTTATCACAATTTCGCGGTTTGGGCCTGATTGCGTAGAAGACAGACAGACAGACAGACAGACAGACAGACAGAGTTACTTTCGAATTTATAATATAGGTATGGATATTATTAAAAATACCATGTCAAAATGTTCAATTTATTAACAAAATATGAAGGAATAATATAAAAATTCTTAGAAATAACGAAAGCTTAGGATATTTTTCGTAACTGTGAACGGAACCACTGGGCCGTGCTGAAAATTTTCACGCTTAATTTGTCATTATATATTTCGAAATACATAATATCGTAGCATTGATAAGATATAGCAAAATATTTGTATTTGTATCTTTTATTTAATAAAGCTTTTGTTTTTTCCCGGAAAGCAGGATAGATAGAGTGAATCTAGTGTCAGGACACTTCGTTCCCAGGCTCCCCCCAATTTTCAAGATATTATGTTGTGAGACATTATGCGAGTCATTTGTCTATCAGAGCAAGGAAAATTAATATAATTTAGATATAATTATTTCCCCGAGTGCGAAATGAATCCACAATCATCGCATTTACGTGTTAGTGTGTCTAAAAAGCAGATGGACAGACAGAACGCAGAAAAATAAATATATTAATTAACATTTACGAATCGCTTTTAAAAATTACGGTTTATTTTTCTCGCTAGTATTGTTAATTTGATATTTAACTTTGTAGCCAAGTGTTTATATATCACGGCTAGTTGAGCAGAACATATATTATGTACATGTAATATTCGACTTTGAATAATGTAATATTTAGAAAAAGGAGACAAGAAAGAGCAGAGAGACCGTAGAGTTAAGACCCTATATTTGTCGTGTAATCAAAGCAAAAAGTTAAATTTTAAGCAAATTATTACTTTTGAAAGTCATAAAAATAAAAGCTGAGAACGGAATTGAGCTCCTTACCCCATACCGCGTACGGCAAGGAAAATAATTACTTTAAATGAGTATTTTTTTTTAATAATTTATTTTAATTAATATTTTTAAATGACTTCTTTTTCTAATATCCCTTTATAATCTTAGGAATTTAAATATGTTTTAAAGTTATCTAGCGACATAACTGACGATGACGAAATCCGCGAAAATAGCACGTACCTGATGCACTGTTATCGCGAGGATGATAATAAAATATAGATAAAGCAAATCTTTGTTTTGTATATACATAACTACCTAATCTTTGAATTGTCATAGATTTATTCTTTAATATAATCACGGAGCAGGGTAGGCAAAGGGACCGTAGAAATCTAGTGTTAAGACACTCAGTTGCCATTAAGGCACTTTCCGTGTTCACTTTCCACCGAACCTATTTCCCTCCACTCATTGCCAGAAAAATAAAAATATATAATATTTCTTTTTCAATAATTAAGACAACAATATTATTATTATAGGTCAATATAGATAATTTTCTTAGTTTCATAGCGTTTTGCAGATCCCAATACTGGACATTGGGTTCTGCCACCATATAAATACGCAATGACAAAAAGTAAGTGATAAGAAATGAAGCAATTACTTAATAAAAAAAATTGTTAAAATATTTTCAAACTATATGAAAATAAAGTGTTAATACAATTTTTTTACAATAGCCAATTGTCTATGATTGAGGTCAATATGTTCTAGTCCCCTCCTATGATATACATATTATGGTTGATTATAGTATCCGTTTTAAAGACAATACGAAACCTAAAAAACTATTTTTAAAAAGTTATGGTATTGAAATTTCGTATACAATGTTTAATTCAACGGGACTTGAACTTGCTCTCCCTTGAATGTCATATAAGCCCTGATAAGCTACGCAATATTTGCAATAATATATTTACATTATAATTTATTTATGTAAATAATACTTTAGGAACGGAAGTGTTTTAGTAGGAATAGAGTGTTTTAACATTAGGTTCCCAGGTTCCCCCGGCCTACCCTGCTATGTGCGGGATACAGCGTGAAGCTAAAAAATAATTTAATACAGCATTTGTTTCCTCAAAGTAATTATTTCTTTCTACCTGTCTGGCTGTTAAAACGATCTATTGTCTTGTTTATTGTATCCATATTCCCTATACAATAAGTTAGACAGAAGGGGAAATTGAAATCGAAAAAAAAAACTGCAAATAAAAAAAATAATAGCACTGTGGAAATGTCATTATATTGCAAAAAAAAAAACCATTATATTTACAAATAATACGTGATGTAAGAACGTAATCGTAAAACTCGTTTTTTTTATTTTGTTTATTCGACGCTCGGATGACTCACCATTTGCCGACGGCGGGTGTGTTTTTGATTGATTTGCTCTATATTCTTCTGTGAATGTGTTTTAAATATCCTCATATATATGTATTTATATATCCTTAATTCGTTGGCTAATGCCCGTGTTTATCAACCGCCCTTAAGTCCAAGATCGGTCTTGAGATTACGTTTGCATTCATAAATTATATATATTATATGTGAATAAAAACGGCATCTCAAGTTTGATCTCAGACTTTAGAGCGATTTTCAAATGCTTGCCTTAAAATCATCTCTTAAAGCTGTCCTATAAATATTCCTCAATCTTTCTAAGTCTAGTAGTTTCGTCTATGCCTTGTCTGTCAGTTAGTCGTCTAAAGTAAAAAATGGTCTAAGTCAAATTTAATCAAAAATAATTAAACAATTGATAACAAAAATAATTAAACAATTGATAACAACATTTATTTAAAGGTTTATTATTTTTTGTGTGTTATATATGGGAAATTATTGTTGCAAAAAAATATTTTCTTAGACAATATCATATGTATAAGTAATAAAAATATATTTTTATTAATGCAAATAAGTAAAGTAGTTGTTTTCAACTTGGTAATAAACAACTTCAGCGATTATTATCATTTTATATGATACATAATATGTTCAGGTATCATATAAATAATTTTATCCAAAAAATCTTTGAAAAAATATTTTTATTATCTCTACTTTCACAGTTATGAAAGAATATAATATTGAAACGATATTTTAAATAAATTACAATTTTTTTGAATAAATTACAACTTTTACAATTTAAACTTTCTTTTGGCAAAATAGAGTAATTTAATTGAAAAAATATATATATTTTATATAATTTATAGAGGCGGTTATAATAATGAGAATTGCTTAACATTAAATTCAAGTATTTTCCTATTTATTTTTGTAGTATAATATTATATAAGTAATACGTAAGTTTTATTTTTATTATTGTCGATAAAAATAAACATTATTTCATTTTATACAGTTATATTTTTTCTCCAAATGTTTTTTTTTATCTTTGCCTTAAAACTATCATGAAATTACGTTAGTCCTTGACGTCTGAAACAGTGGCGTCACCTACGGATATTCCTGTAAAATGACTAATCGATACCGAAAATCAATTTTACTGCGGAAAAATATATATTTTGCCATCGCTGCATGTTTATATGTTTGTTATTCTGTTCCCGAATACCCCAGGAAGCGATGGTCACGTAAAGGTTACATAACGCCTTTTTGATCTGTCATTAATATGACATTTGTCAAAACTATGTCCGGTATAGCTGTAAATTAATATTTATTTTTGTAGGCTGAATTTAATTTTTTCCTCCATCATTGTTATCGAAATTTCTTGTAAATTATATTTTTTGCTTATGGCTGTGTCTCTTGAAACATCGCACTGCTTTTTTACTTGGAATTGTCGTGTCGAGGCGTTTAAAGTAATTGTCTCTAACACGTTATAAGAACGAGCTTTAATACCTTTTTTTGTGGAATTAAATCTAACTTCGAATATAAATTAATCCGTCAAAATGAACAATTATCACGTCTACCAACAATTTGCACAACCGTAAAAACAACTAATTCCTCTTTATTTCCTTTAAAAAACTCTACACCATTATATATATCACGTCAATTTAACAAACAGTTACAACCAATCCAATTTCCAAAAAAAAACCCGACGAAAAATCCGAAGAAAACACCGAAAAACTGAAAGACTTACCTTTAACGAGACGTTGAAGAATAATTTCCTTGTGCTCATCAGTGTGGGGCTCGCCTATGACAGCGAGGAGATAGCATCCCGTGAGTGGGCTGGGGGGCGGCTGCGAGGCTGACACCTCAGTCGCCATGGACAGGGACCTGTCCTCATCATGTTCCATCGCGGACGGCGCCGGCACTGTGCCGAGCCAACACCGCTACACGACCGTCACCGATCGCAACTCCGCTCGGAATGCCACTAAAACTCCACACCAGCTCTTTTGCGCGCGCACACAACACAAATCGAATGAACCGCGCAGACGTATAAGAAACTATTTTTTATCTCATCTCACCCGTTTACTTCGATGAAAGATAGATAAAGATAAAAGATAGGGCGTTCACGAGAAAGGTTTTAAGTGAGAACGCACATGTAATCTGCATTGCGTCTAAACAAGCCGGCGAAATAACCTTACAGCTGGTGAATTCTTAAAATCGATAATTTCTACGGATGTTTTTGTTGCTTATACGTCTTGCTTGGTCTTCCGGTTTGGTATCGATTTTTGCTCGAATCGATACCGTATGGGGTGGGCGCCTAGTATCGATTTTCTGGACGCTCGTTTGAATTGAATCTTTCCTTATGTAATGTACAGCACTATAATATAAACGTTTTATACGGTATAATTAAAAGGTTATTTTCAATTATATAATTATATTGTCGACGATTTTAATGTCAGTTTTTACAGTTGTAATAAGTTTTCTATTTTTATTACTTTTTATTGAATTTTAAATTCTAAAATCCTATTAATGTATCATAATACCTAATAATTATTATTTTTGTTAATTTTTCTCTTATCATATGGATTTTTCTAAGTTTTCTATTTTTGAGTAGGTATATTACCATAATATAAAATGTAAAATAATATATTTTTTTAGGGATAGCGTACAAAAGCGTGTCGTTCTAAAAGTCACAATCACAAACGCCAATAATACTTTAACTAACATTAAATCTACGACACACAACTCGTATGTTGAAATCGAACCCATGCCCATGTACGCGTACATCACCCTTGTTTACTATCCCACCTTCAGTAATAAAGATTGATTAAGGGGTTTCCAAAATAAAGTTAGTAAACTGAGAAGGATACTCTAACAAAAGATCCATCCTCTTCGAGTTTTCCCGATATTTTCATTTAGATCGATAGACTTCTTAGACAGCCGAGGTGAAATTTCAATATCAAAGTACAATGTACAAAGCTAACTAGAATAGAATCAGCTTCACGTTGTATCCCGCACATAGCAGGGTAGGCAGAGGGAACCTAGTGTTAAGACACTCCGTTTCCCACTTTCCACCGAATTCAATAGATTAGAACAGAACCAATTCTTAATTACTTTCGTAACTTCTTTACTATTAAAAAATACATTCTCATCTTATGTGAAAATATAGAGGCCCTCGTGGCGCAGCAGGACCGCTAGGGTGCGATTGTTAACGCGACGGCTGGCTGTGGATTCGGTTCCATATCGGTGCAATGAAATATTTAATATTTTCATTTCCTCTCTCTAATAATGAGGAAACGCGCGGCGTTGGGTTCCGCCAATCAATACGCTATGGAAGTCGGAATCCAATCCACAACTGACGCGTATACAATCAGACGTCCATGTTGTTGTTATTAAGAAAATGCATGATACTCAATAAAAATGAGTTTCTATTTAAAAGTCAATTTACACGGGAATGGAACTGGCAACCACGTAACTATATTCAACCTTTTACATGTCCCTAAGTGTAGGTACGCTCTTAAATATTATATAAATAAGAACTACATCTAGTTAGCGATTTTTGTTTCAAAGAAACGAAATTCATTTAGAACTTGTGCGAAGTCTCCTTAAAAAAGCCTTTTGAAATTTCTACATCTAATGAGCCGTAGGCAAATGAAAGTTAGCGAAAAAATATTCTTTAATAAATTAAGGTGTAATTTTGAGACTGTGACCGACTTTTATAAGCGAATTCCTTTTTTAGCGTCACGCTTGTATTCTGGCTTTAGCAAGGGAGACAGAGGGAATTTAGTACTAAAATAATCCGTTCCCCAATTTCCTCCCAATTTGAGAGATATTGCGCCGAGTTTTTTGTATTGTTACCAAAGAATGAAAAAATTGAATAATTAAGTGAGATCAAACACACGACCACCGGGTTGACAGTCAGACGGTGTCACACAGCGCCTTAATGGAAAAATTATGAACGCGCTAAGACGTGACGGTTGTCGGTTCGATTGTTCTTCTTCATTCTCACCGTGACATCCTCGCTAGTATCTTATATTCTTTGTGGCTCACTCCGAATATCCTACGAAAAATCACAGGTGTAAATAATTCACCTTACTAATAATTATAAACATTTTTGAATAGTTGATAAATTACTAATTGTAAGTAGTAATTTATCTTTAGTACTTTTTTAGTTAAATTATTATCTACGTATGACACATAGTATTTCTCAGTAATGAAAGCGAAGGGTGAGTGACGTCATATCCGGCAACCCTAGTCCACGTCCCCTTTATTTAAGCCACTTATTTGTATGTCTCACATTGATTTTATGTTAAATACTTAATATTCTAGGTATGTATAAAAAAAACATATTTTATGAGCGTGGTCCTAGTACAAAAAATTAAAGTTGCTAATGTAAATTATAGTTCTTATATTAAAAAATTAAATTTAAATAAAACATATTTCTCAAAATCATAATTGAAACAACTGTCTAAGTTTATTAAACCTTCCGATGTTGTACTCTACTCGTATAATAAACAAAAAGATCATTGTGCCACTACTATATGTAAGTTATTGCGTGTTGAGTGGCGGAACTTAACGCTGCGCAGCACTAAATGGAACTCAAACTCACAATGGTCTCGTTAACTGTCATGCCGCTGCCCCACGGCGCCATTACCTAATATTACTTTGATAAAGCACATTGTTTTTATTCCTGGTGTCTCTATAAGGGTGGATTCTAAAAGGGGGATGCGTATAACGATAATTATAGTATATACGAGTATAAATATATACTCGTATATGGTTATATTTACGTTTTTCTGCGTATTGTAAAAGGACATCTGTTATTTTTATTTTTATGTAATCATAATAATAAAGTCAAATAATTTTATTTAAAACTAGCGGCTCGCTCGCGGTTTCACCCGCGTGAACTATGTTATTATTAATTTCTGTCTCCATGACTACGTCCTAGTGACGTCTATGCAAAATTTGAGACTCCTAGCATTTGTAGTAACGTAGTTTCATACAAACTTTTCAACCCCAAAAAACAACCCCCTTAGAAGTCGAATATTGCAAATTCCCGTCTTACCGAGCACCTACGTCCTATAAGTAACTCCTATGCAAAATTTGAGATTCCTAGCTCATGTAGTTTCTGAGATTTCGTGATGAGTGAGTGACCTTTCGATTTTATATATATAGATAACTTAGAATAGAATTCACAAACACCTGCTTTTAGAGCCACACGCTTATAAGGCTAAGGCTTTAAGACATTTATATTCGTTTATAAATAAGATGTAGAAAATACTTCTCTCTTGTAAAAACGTGGGCTCTACCAAAGTACTATTCTGTGAAATGCAAGAGAGCGTGAAACGTGAATGTAATATCATTATTATTATATTGTTAACTTGCTTACTATTAAAAGAGATGTATTTTTAACTTTTTTAACATGTTTTTATTAGGTCGACTTGTAACAATGCAAAATGTTCTAAGAAACTCAACTTGACCCACTTGTAATATTTATCTTTTAGTTGTTAAGATATTCCGTTCCCATTAAGACACGTCTGTTCCCTAGTTTCTGTCTGATTCTGGAAGTATTACGGGTTGAATGGCAAATCTCAACGCCGCCTCTACACCCAATATTTAAATTATTTGGCTAAAAGTCGGGAACAAAATATCTTAACATTAACTAAAATAAGCTTATATTTCATTAATTTAATATTAGATCGACCCTCACTCTTCCAAATAATACGAATTATGTTATTTGCGGGGACATTTAGGGGTGTTTGCGGAAGAACCTTTTTGTATATAAACATTTACGCTTTTATTACATTAGCTCTTAATTCGATTTGAGTCCCAATAGTACAGTTGTTAAAACTTTTACTCTTCTTTTTGAGTTATTGTTGTTTGATAAAATTTTCAATTTCAAATACCTTTTTCTTTCACGCTGTATCCCGCAAATAAAAAGATAGATTATACGCTGCTTATCTTGTTACCACAGCGAAAACATTAAAATAATCCATAGCCTCGAGTGGCACATCGTCTGACTGTAAACACGTTGATTGTGAGTCGATTTCCTCTTGGGAAAACCAGACATGCCGTGGCGTAGAGTCCCATTACTCCATCTGCAATGTCTTTGGGAATTGCACAACTGTTGGGGTTTGATTCCTACCAACTATTTTTTTATTTTTATTTGCTGATAACGAAACAAAGCGCGGCGTTGAGTACCGCAATTCAACACATAGTCCCAAAAATGGGGTAGAAACTGGGAGAACTGGAAATATATAAACTTACTCTATTAAAATACTATAGTACAAATACTTTAAGCTCGCCTGTCGCCTTCACTCGTCTTCAAATAATAAAGTAACTTTGCAAAATGATAATTAAGTTATGAATGAGACAGTGTTAGTCTTCTGAAGCTGACATTTGAGAAAATTATATTCTAAATGTTCTTGCGAGATTGAATTGAATTGCAAAAATATATATTTTTTAAATGTTTTGTTGGAATTCTAAAACTAGTACATATAAATATATCGTTTTATAAGAGGCACGTCGTAACGCAGGGATACACGCGTACAACTGTAATTGCGGTAAGGTGTAAGGTTGTGAGTTCGATTCGGCTTGGTTCCAATCAAAGAAATTTAATATATTTTCATTTCTTCACTCTGGTACCTGGTGAGTTCCGCCATCTAGCACGCAATGTGCAATTAGGTGGAAAGTGGAGAATAAAGGTGTCTTAATGGGAACGGAGTGTCTTAACTCTAGGTTCCGGGTTCCCTCTCCCTACCCAATGTGCGTTATGCAGCGTGAAGCATAAAACCAATATATAAATAACACTCGCATATTGAGGTTACGAAATAAACGTCTCAATAAGGGCAAAGTTGGAAGAAGGTATTGATTTTTCATTACACTCCCTGGTATCGAGAAATTATCCCAAACATTAGAGATAAAGCGAGTCTTATTTCGGTCTTCCATTAAATTATTAACATACTAGCGGACGCGCGCAGCTTCGCTTGCGTATTTAAGGGTGAATTCTAATAACCCATGAAACATGTGTTCAATTAAATATTTTTAAGAATCTAAATTTCAAATTTTATAAAAATCGGTGGCGATTTAAGAATTTTTCCATACAAACTTTCAACCCCCTTATTTGTCACCCTTAGGGGGTGAATTCTAGAAAATCATGAAACATGTGTTTAATTATATACGTTTAAGAGTCTGAATTTCAAATTTTATAAAAATTGGTCACGATTTAAAAAGCCTATATATCTTTCAACCCCTTATTTGCACCCTTAGGGGGTGAATTCTAGAAAATCATGAAACATGTGTTTAATTATATACGTTTAAGAGTCTGAATTTTAAATTTTATAAAAATTGGTCACGATTTAAAAAAAACCTATATATCTTTCAACCCCTTATTTGCACCCTTAGGGGGAGAATTCTAGAAAACGATGAAACACGTGTTCAATAAAATACTTTTAAAAATCTAAATTTCAAATTTTATAAAAATCGATGCCGATTTAAATTTTTTTCCATACAAACTTTGAACCTCTATTTTACCCCTTTAGGGTTAAAATTTTTTAAAATCCCTTCTTAGTGGATGTCCAGATTACGAAAGTAAACATCTGTCCAAATTCCACGTTTCTACCGTCAGCGGTTACGGCTGTGCGTGCGTCTTACCTCAGTCAGTGAGGACAAGTCCTTTTATATATATAGATTTGTCTGTTGGTTGGGGACTTGGACTCCTAAAACGAAGGATCAGTATAAACATCAATTACAATTACATTTCATAACATTATTTTTTATTAAAAAAATAACTTTTTAAAATTCGTAACAAGACAAAACGCGACGTTGAGTTTCCAACACAAAAAGAACGTCTAGAACATTTGGTGGTGCGTGAGGAACAATGTGGATCAACACTAGATACCACTTGCCTACCCTTCCACATTGCAAGATGAAGTTTGAAGCTATAGAAAAAATATTCCTAAGCCTTAGAACAAATATGTATATAATTTCCACAGTTTACATAACCCTTAGATACATAAAAGCGACATATTAAGTCACTATTAGATATAAACAAACAAGTTCTGGCCGCCGTCCAACTATGATTGACCTACTAAATCAACATCCCAGCTAAGATGTCACTCAGTTCGCGTGGCAACATATTTTTTCTCTTTTATAGAACATGATGAGATCTCCAACTAGCCTTGTATAATGAAGTATTATACAAGCGATCTAAAATTATGTTAGAAACTAAGTATCATAAAATGTAAGGGTTCTGGTGCATTACCTATTTAAATTAGCTGGATTATTAAATTATGATTGTAAGATGATTCAAATAGACACCGAATCTCACTGGTTCAAAGCGCGGCGTTGTGCTCCGCCACTCAATAGACAATACCTCCATAATGTGGCAGAAAATAGGGAACGGAAGTTAATGGTATCGAAATGTCTTAACATTAGGTTCTAATTAGGTATTATTTGAATTATCAAAAGCAATTGGAATGTCATATTACATATTATTATTTTTTTCCGTTTCCGGCTGTCTATCAGTAAGCATCTAAGTGAATCCTCCAAGGAAAAATAGTGAAATTAAATAGTTAAATTTGACTAAATTGCGTTTAAAACAATTGCCGTGGACTTAAAAAGTGTCGCTCTACGTTATCACAAATATATAGTGCCAGTAAAAACCAAAACAATCACAAAATTATCGAAATTCTTTTCACCAGTATAAGTTCAAGGTTATTTGTAAAAAACAATCATAGACAATCTAGAAGAAAAGTGAAATGACGCCACAATACTGCCAACCAAAAGAACTGTCATAACTTAACGCTTTGTCACACGCAAAGATAATTGCTTTTAGTTGAATTTTGTGTTTTTTTTTGTGTTAATTAAATACAAATAAAAATGGAGCAACAATTTCAAATGCTTTTTGACCAAATGAAAATAGAAATGGACAAGCAAACCATAATGATCACTAACAATCTTCTAAAACAGATGAACGAAAAATTAGTGCCGATATTGGAAGATAATAAAAGACTGAAAGAGAAAATGGAATTACTAGAAAGAAAGGTATATAAACTAGAAAATTACAAGAAAAGGAATAATATACTACTCTTTAAAATGGATGAGACAGAAAAAGGCTCAATAGATCTACTCAAAGCAATTATAGAAATTATTGGAAATGACCTCAACATCTCTCTTGAAACAAGCGATATTCAGAATTCACATTTAGAATTGGAAACAAACATAAAGGAAAACCCAGACCTGTTCTGATCTCTTTTACAAAATATTGGAAAAAAGTTGAAATTTAAAAAAACAAGAAAAGATTTAAACATGTTTATGTAGTCGAAGATTATCCAAAATCGGTGCTAGAAAAAAGAAAAGAACTGCAGCAACAACTTAAAGAGGAAAAGGCTAAAGGAAACATTGCTTATATAAAGTATGATAAACTGATAGTTAAGGAAGACAATGTAATTACAGAGAGAAAGAAGAGAGAACAATCAACTTCTCCAGGAACATATATAAACCCTAAAAAACAAGTGAATATGTCTTCAAATAGCATAGTAAATAAAACCAACGCTTATGATTTGATGAGAGGGAGATCAAACTCACTTACCTCCACATCATCAACTAGCATTAAAAAGAATTAGCAATTAGATATCAGCAACCGGAGACGGACCAACCCCAAGCCGACTGGTCCTCGTGGGGTTGATAGACCTACACCCTCAAATACCACTCCATCCACCCTAAATAATAAGACTTAACTAAGAATATAATAGTAATGGGAGATTTTAATAGTCAAATAGGAAGTAAATCGGAAATAGGTGAATATATTTTGGGAAAATATAGCCAAGGAAGGCGAAACAATAATGGCCAAAGATTCATAGATTTCTGTTTCGAACATAACTTGAGAATAATGAACACTTTTTTTCCATGGACTTGGATCTCCCCTTATGGTAAAGATAAACACGAGATAGACTTCATCACTACTAATGTGCCCAAGATTTTTAACAATGTTGGTGTGGTGCCCAAATTTAACTTTAATTCCGACCATAGACTGGTGAGAGGTGCTATTGCGTGTAAGAAACTGAAACTACCAAGAAGAAAATTCCACGGAACGAAAGGGGGGGCCCTACCACTTTTAACAGAACAAAACTTACACGAATTAAAAGGTTCATTAGACAAAATAGAGAAGCAAAGTAACGGACAAGACAAGTACAACTCTTTAGAAGAAGCGCTGTCAAAATTAAAGAATTGTTCGTGGGAAGGTACAAAAGAGAAGCTTGGAAATACAGCCAGATTGAAGATTATGGAGAGAGAAGATTTGATTAGTAATAGAACAGAAAACCGTGAAAAAATAACAAACATTAGCAAAGAAATCACAAAAGCAATAAGGGACCATAGAAAAGCAAGGCGGCTTCACATAATAAGAGAACAAATAAGCAAAACAGGAGGCATTAAAAGGGCTTCGAAACAACTAAAAGAATATTCTACATGGATATTGAAAACAACAAAAAAAGACAAAAAAAACAATATTCATACTACAACCAAACGACAACACATCTTGAAAACAGCAACAGATTTTTACAAAGAATTATATACAGACAACCTAAAGGAACAAACAGACGATACAACATTTAAGGACAATATAAACCAAGAACCAATCCCACAGATTCTGCAAAGCGAAGTAAGAAGGGCTATTCAAACACAAAAGATAGGAAAATCACCT
>HE670691.1:0-19041 GCA_000313835.2 Heliconius melpomene melpomene | reverse complement strand
TTAGAAAGTACTTTAAAATATATTAGTTTATATGTATAATGTAATGTTATATAGCCTATAGCACTTCTGAAGAATGCAGCTTTCATACAAAACAAAAACAATGTAAATCGGACCAGTAGATCCGGAGATCTTAGCGTTCAAACAAACAAACAAACAAACAAACAAACAAACAAACAAACAAACAAACAAACAAACAAACAAACAAACAAACTCTTCCGCTTTATTATATTAGTATAGATATTTAATCTGTGATAGTCGTTTTACAAAACTTACTTTAACAACTTAGATGGAAAAAGTTACGTTCACAAGTACGTCTTGCTCCTACAAGACATTGCTCTGACTCCAGAACCTAATCTTGTTTTGTTCTCAATACATTTCGATTTGAATAAATGTAATCTTTATGTTAAATTTCTTTACACAAAATATAATTATGTAGGTATACTTGTTTTATTTTTACTTTTGTTTGTAAAATAATCATACATATCTAAGAAAAAATAATTGAGACCTGTTTCCATACAAACAATTTCTTAACAAAAAACATAACTGAATTTATATCATAAGTATCACATAAGTATGAGGCCAGTTGTGGTTTAGGTTCATAAGCGCCCGTAAACGCGATAGAACGTGGGTTCGAGTCCCGTTTTGGACATTAATATTTCCATTTTCTCAGTTAAAGAGGCAAAGGCAAAAAGTACGTTTCCCACTTTGAGAAATGTTCTATTTTCATTTCCTCTCCAGTAATAAAAGAAAACGCGTCGTTAAGTTCCGCCACTTAATTATTATATAATTTAAAAATACAAAACAAAAAAAACCAACAAAAATCTTAATCTTTCCAATACCAACTAAATCCTAGAAGGATGACAAGCGTTCAGTAAGCTCTAACTCAAACTCTATCCACTTCATCCGTACAGCACTTCTGATTGAAAAGTTATCAGTTCCCTTAAATTGTATGTAGTTCTAAACTGAAAGCTGTTAAAGTTTATAGACTGCAATGTTTATGTAGTGACTTTGATTATTAGACAGGCTGTAGGTTCTATTCTCATTTGGAACAATTAAAAAAGTAACACAATTATATTTTAAATATTTCAATAATAACTATAACCATATTGAAAAATTTACATGTTCTATTCTATACTAAGGTTGAACAAAATGTTCTAATAAAATCATATATTGAATGTGTATGTATATATATATGTACATAGTTTACTTGTTCCTGCAAGAATATATGAGCATTAGCTTGTCATAGAAGTGGCAAATTTTTTTAAACAGGAGTAGTATGTATCTTTGATTTTTGACCAATGAGACCAGTTCTAAATCTAACTAAACTGTCAAATATAAAATATTAATGAACTAAGACTATTATATTAATACAAATATTTTTATAAACAAGGAATAAAGCTCACCACTATCTTCATCAACAACTTAAATTATTTTGTCAATTACAGATAAGTACCTATTTTTATGTTTTATATGTTCCTTCTATAAATATATGGATTACCCTCGTCTCAAATACTTCTAAAGTGATTTGGATGTAATTCGAGGGGTGAAACCAAAAAAATACTAAATATTTACCAACGTAACAACATAACATACACACCTACATGTCAAACTGATAACCTCCTTTTTATATCGGCAAGTCGGTTAATAAAAAAATCGTGTCTATAACTTAGTGGTCTATAGTCAGATAACGAGTCGCCAGCAACAAATTACGCTCGACTCGCTACTATCTGGTAAATAATACAAGTTGTGTTCCTACCCTGGAATATTAATAAGGTCTATATATATATGTATATTGTTTAGCGGAATTATTATATTTTTTTCATTATTCATTCAGCATACTGTAATTATGAGATATTACTGTCGTCTGTTCAGCTTCGTTTGCTTTTTTAAGCTTACGAATATCTGGTATAGTAAAGGAAATAAATCCATTATTTTGGCATAAGATAGGCAGGAGGACTTCAGCTAACCTTCAAGATTCAAGAACACGGTATTTATGACACTAGAGGAATAATGTGGAAAGTATGAAGACATGTTTGACGAGGTTGATGACGGTGGACGACGCAGAAAAGGTATATAGAGACCGTAGCATTTGTAGCTTCGTCTCCTGCAAATTATTATACGTTTTCTAAAAAAAAATCAATACTCTGTGTGAAATTTCACTTAAAAACATTTTAACATATATGACGTATTTAGTTGTATATATTTAATATGTCGCCTGATACATTTTAAACGCAAAATTGTTCATGTGAGCATTTTCATTTAACTTTTATAAAATTTTAAAGTACGGTTCACACAAATATAGAACACAGCTGGTTTTTTTAGCTTGAATTCGTATCGTATCCCGGATAACAGGGTCAGCAGGACATAGTTTTAAAATACTCCGTTCACCTATCATCGCCTTATTTTCATGGAATTAGACCCCCTACGCAACCAAGGAACTGATAGCTGGATGTCGTGAACCAGGACATGGAAGGCAATAGATTAGCCACTGAGGATGCTGAAGGCAGTCTGTGTCTATAAAATCCAGGTCCAATGCCATGTAGAAGAAAAAGTGTCTTCCTAGGTTTCCAGCGTGAAGCTAAAAAATATATAAATTTATTTCACTTTTCCTCCTAATACAACCTCCAAGTAATCAATTCTTAACCTTACATTACATTCATTACAAGTACCACTCTCGAAGCGACGCGACGTCTACGATTCCACACGCCATTAGTACGACGCAATATCTGTAGCACTTCGTTTGGTTCATTTGATTCTGCCTGAAATAAGATTTCATTAAGGCTCATTTATATTTCCTGTGGAATAAGGTTTTATTTATATTTTTATTATATTAACTCAGCTTCACGGATCCCGTATCCCTCATACAGCAGGGTAGGCAATGGGAGTCTAGTGTTAAGACACTCTGCTCCCCACTTTCCGCCGAAATTTTTGGGCTTTGCATGTTGAGCAGCGGAACTCAACGCTGGGCTTTTGCGTTGGTGCCAGAAATAATAAACGAAAATGTTAAGAAATAATTTATTGTCTTGCGTACTCACTCACTAAACTTACCAAGGCACGGACGAAACTATAACTAAAAACGACATATAACAATTAATCATTTTTGCCGTTGACAAGATAACTATTTCCAATTTCCCCCAAGGAATTGAAATTGTGAACCACATTGTGGTTCCCATTGTGGTGTACGTGAAAGGAGCTAGTATTCTTTCTATTATTTACTTCAGATGGGAGTTATTATTATTTTTATTGCTTTGCCGACATCATGCTCTCAAGCAGCTTCAAGCACGTATTGCTTGCAATTTCTTATCGACAGAGTACCTTCGTCCCTATGAAATCCAAAAGTCCCTATGAAAAGTGCAGTAGAACTAAGAGTATTAATTTTAAAACCGAAAAAAAATAGAGATAATAAACTAGGATCTTTAACGCCCAATATTAATAATGTATCTCCTATCTCCAGTTAACGTCTATCTCGTACTGTCCGACATGTCTATCCAATCACTAACCTGCATGCCTACCTCCATCTCTGTCTATTTCAATCTATGGTAGCAATTTTTGGATTAGGATTGGTTATTAACATTGGGCGTAAGTAAACTAAGACACCGATCTTCACTCGTCGGATTCTTTCGCGATGTTACGTACAAAGAAATAAGTACTATTTTTTTATTCTACAATAAAAATATCATTATAAAAATAGTCCAATAAAAAATTTAAATACATTCTCTCATAAGACATTCTTTCTTACTCTATTTGTGGTTACTTTTAAGTGTTCTTTCCAAGAAAGATGATTGTCAATCCAGACTCCGAGATATTTGATTTTGGATTCACAAACAATCTTCATACAAGCACAGTCACTTTTTGCTTCACAAGACGGTACGTGAGCGACCAGGTTAAATGATGTAGGAGGGAGGGAAGCTGAGTTTGGAGCAAAGGTAAGACACTTTGTCTTGTCTGTGTTTAGGGTTAACAGATTCCGCCTAAGCCAGTGTGTTACTATAGACAACAATACTTAAAAGACTGATGGAAATTGCTATCTAAACTTGCGTTGAAAAAAATTGCGTCTGACTGTAAGTACGATGATTGTGGGTTCGATCTCCATTACTGCGAATGATACTTGAATGCAACTTACGTGTTGATAGATATGGATGTCTTAACACTACTGTTCCCTGCGCCTACCCTGCTACGCGTATAGTAACAAAAATAGAACTAAATAAGCAATTATTACTAATTCAAAACTACTTTAAAGAGTTTCAGGTAGAGTACAGAAAATAAGTTCTAAAGGAGGCAACAAAATGTATTGAACCTAAATTTTCCAACGCTCTCAATAATCCAGCAAATTCGTAGTCGAACGTAAATACCTCTACATTTCAAGTACTGTTTAAGTTAGATCCGTAAAAGTTTGCAATTTGAACTTTATTTTTAGACTTATCTAGAGTTTTTAGCACCAGTAAAGCTTTATGAATAAATGAAAGTTCTTGTTGTTTAAAATCTATGTGGCAGAGTGGTACGTCGACCGACTCTAAACGCGACGGCTATGAGTTCGAATCGGGGAAATAGTTGTATTTAAATTATTTTCTTACCGTTTTGACACTCAAATCGTTATGTCTCGAACGTACCGCAAGAAGAAAGTAATGTCTGCTAGGTTATACTAGGTTCACTCTGCCTACCCGGGACCCAGGTATTTTCAAAACTGGCGTAAGCTAAAAGAAAAATGTTATGATGATATCTATATATATTTACTTTATAATATTTTCCTCAATGGTTGTTACCAGTGCATTGTGAAAGCCGCAGTGTTGAGTTTTGCCAAACAACACGCAATATCACGAAGAAAATGCGGAAGCGGAGAGCGTAAGTGAGCAGTGTCTTAATAATTTTTCCCTCTTTTCTAATTACGTCTGGGTAGCTGTATGCGGGTATATAAAACTACATGCTTAAAACAGACAGTTTATTTATAAAAAGTTTAAATAAATACCTATGAGTAAGTATAGACACTATGTATAAACTACCGTGACTCGTAGACGCCACCCCTCATTTCCAATGTCACCCTATTCCAAAAGAAAAGGTTTAGTTAGTGTTCTTTCTTTTTGGTCTGAACTAATCTTTGTTAGCCTCTAAGATTTGATTTTTTTAGACGGCCTCTCGTTAGAAGTCCAAATCAAATAATTTTATAGAAGCTACAATTTTTATTTTACTTACATAGTTCACTAAAGTTACTACCTCAGATCTGAGGAGAACTGGCGTAAGAAACTCAACAGGACTCATTTTTAAAATATTTTTCTACCATATTTCTTATAATTACTCTCCTTTTAGTTTTAGCACATTTTAGAGTTCTTTATTTTATTAGGATCATTTCTTGCTAAAAGACTAGATCGAGAGAATAATTAGTTGTAAATGTTATAATGAGAAATTCTAGAAATTTAAGTTTCATGCACTGTAAAGGTAGACAAATTGTAACCAGATTGAATTATTCAAAATTTATTTATTTTCTCGCTCTGGTAACAAGAGAACACGTGGCGTTTGGTTTCGCCACTCAATACACTATATCTTGTAGTGCCGACGGTGCTTGATCGTAACACTAGGTTCCCTCTACCTCCCCCACTAAAAGCGGGATAGAGCGTGAAAGTCACAAAAATAAATAAACATTGCATAACGTTAGTACGGCGTACAGCTGAGTATCGCGTGCCGCCGCATTGCGACGCGATCGATATAGCTCTCTGCTCGCTCACCTAGTACTGGGCTAGCAGAGCACCTTCATATCTTTGTTTGTAAGGATTGTGTCAGACTTAGATGTTGTCTCTAATAAAAATAAACATTTATATTATAATTATATAAAATATTATTGTTTAATTAAAAGGCCTGTAGTATATAATGACGCAGGGGAATTTATTTATTTAAATATATATCTCCATTTCCGCGTTAAGTTCCGCCACTCAACACGCAAAGCCTTCAGAATTCGGCGGTAAGTGGAGAACGGAGTGTTTTAACAACAAAGTAGGCAAAGGGAACCTAGTCCTTAGGGAACCTTTGCGGTATACATCGTGATCTAAAAAAAGTCCCGTAGCATATATGCGTCGTCGTAGCGTAGTGGTTCAGCAACAGTTTGTAAACGCAATGGGGTATGAGATGTTATTCTTTCCTCGCCCCCTGGTGACAAGACAAAACGTGACGATGAGAGCCCCACTTAACACGAAATATCTCTATAATTGGGCGGTGTGAACAGAGTGTTTTAACACTAAGCTCTCTTTACCTAGCTTTCTATATGCGGAATATAGTGTACAGCTGAAATAATTGTATTTCTTTTTTGTAAGAAAATAATATGTTACATATATTTTGTTATTATCTGTCTTTATTGTTATTCTATATAGTACAATAGGTAAGTGTTTGACTATAAAATTTATGTTTTCAGTACTGTAAATAGGATATCCTCTTTTATTTTTATAATTTTTTATTTTCATACTTTCAATCAAATATATAGAATGCGGCCTTGAATTCCAAACAGACCGGAAATTTATGAACGGCGTGTTGTATAAGCAATTGCGGGTAAAGATACAAAAAATTAGAGCTTTCTTATTTATTTTTTTCAGAAACATTATAATTTAGTAGTAGAGAAAAAAACATCAATAAGAATAGTTTAATATATTTTTTCTCTTCTCCCGAATTACGAGTATAGTTCAGTCCACAATTATCGTGTTTAATAGGTAATTTAAATTCGAATATGTTATTATTTATGTTCACTGTCATCTTTTTTATATTCCTTAAAAGTGTTCAAAAACAAGAACTTTATTTTTAGAAAGAGTATAAATATTTGAAAGAAGCAAGATTTGAACCCACAGTGGTGCCTCTTGAAAACTAAAGTTCAAATTATTATGTATATTCTAAACAAGTGTGGAATAACACTTAAAAAAAATAAAAACAAGAACTTTAAATAAAAATTATGTATGTTCTGTAGCAACTCATGCAAATTAAATAAACACTTAGAGAGCCCGCACCTTTTGCTGCGCATCTAAAATGTTAATATTTTATTATAAATTTCTGCACTCATTAATCTCTATAACCAATTTCTTTCTTTTTTTTTATTTCTTCAGCTTTAAAATGTTTCAGGGCACCTAGTGTGAAAACACTTCCCTCCCCATTTTCTCCCAAATTTTGGACGCGTTGCATGTTGAGTGGAACTTAACCCCTCGATTTGCCTCAAACCAGAGCGGAGAAAAATATTAATAGTTCATTCCCTGGGGATTAAATCCACAACCTTTGCTTTTCCTCTCTTTGAAAGTAATATCTGCATTATATACACATTATTAAGTTAAATCTAATCGTTTTTATTTCAATGAAAAATCAAATCATATCCAAAGACGATATAAATGCAAAACTGATACCTACTCCATTAAGAAAATTAAAAATTCAATTAATATTAAAAGTACACGTGTTACTACGGATGTAGCTTAAGTGCATTCGCATATTTGAAAGCTTGATATTAGAACAGAACATACATTTTTAAAAATGTTTTCTAATATCAGCTTAAAATGTTTATTATTTGGCTATGAATACTTGTTTTTTGAGGCCGTCATAGCGCAGGGGCACAAGAGTGAGATAGTTGAGGGTTCGATTCGCACTCGAGGGAATAAAAACACCGTATTTTTACTTGTTACCTAGAATGGAAATAATCCATCCATTCATAGAAATTGAAATAACTTAAGACCTCCGACGCAAAAAGCTCTAAAAAGTAAACAAACAACTAGAAAAAAGTTAATAATCTTTAAATGGTTCAACATATTTTCTTGAATAAACCAATAAGAAAAAAATTATCAACCAACAAAAAAATAAATTGAGATCTACGATGCCAAAGACAGACATACAGATATTACGATAGGTGTCGTTTTTATTGGAAGTTAACAAAAATATTTAATGTTTTTAAACGTATACATAGCTACGCGTATAAAGTATATAAAAGAATAATTAAGAAACACCCTCTAAATATAATTTTGGTTAAAACCAACTGAAATCTTCCAACTATACTAATATATATAAAGGTCGCGACCGAAATGTAACTTTCAAAGGTTTCAGTTCATCGATGTTTCTGTGTAATCGCAGATTAAAAAATACCTTGATGTTGTTTGTTCACTGAGTTCAATCAACAAGGGCTGTTTTATTTTTTATCTATATCTTTTTTAGTTGTATATACTCGTATACTACGTGTATACCGTAACTTTTTTTGTAAACTAAACGTAAAATCTAATTTTATTTCAATTATCAAAAAACAAATACAAAAATATGATCGTAGATCCAAAATTTCAGTGTTCAACGCCGTGTGTTTGCGACTGTGCGTTGTTTATTAGTTGTTCTGCAACGGAAGACTTTCACCAATTAAGAACAAACAATGCACGGATGGCAAAACTCTGTGGTGCCTAATTACTCATTAAAAAAACGCGTCAGGTTCTGGGTTTGATTCCCATTCGAGAAAATTAAATTTTTAATATTTTATACTCCACAGTAGCATGTCTTGATCCGGGGGGTCTCCACGTGCTTGCTTCATGCTTTTGACGTAACTTTCCTCCAGTACCATCAATACTTTTCTTTCATATCGCGATTCTTAAAGGTCAACCAAGGTCTTCTCCCATTTCTTTTAAAAATTAAAAAAAACATGATAGCTTAATAAAATCGTGCTTTTTGTCAAAAAAACTTATTTCTCATACATTTTTTATACTTTCTGAATATATTTGTATGAAAATATAATATTTATTACAAGATATCTTTGATATTTTATAAGAAGATTATAAAATAAATAACAATTTTACTTTGTCCACTTTTATTCTCAGAAATGCTCTTTGATTTGCTAAGTTTTATACAAATATTTCTAAAGAAGACGATAAATAAAAACTAAATATAAATTATAATATCGACATTTCTTCATTATATTTTGTACTATACAACTTTTAGAAATAGTTCAAAGGGAATCTAGATTTTTTTAAATATAAATGTATTATTTTTAAATAGGTAAGAGTTGTTTATAAATGTACCTTCGTGGCACAACACAATATTTGACTAAATACGTGACGGTAGCGGGTTGCATTCCCACACTGAGGAATAAACTATTTCCCTACCCTACTAACTATACTAACTATACTAACTCAGGTAACAAGACAAAGCGCGGCGTTAAGTTCCGACGTTAGGTTCCACCTTGCCCACTTCGCTATAAGAGGGATACTAGAAAGTTAACTAAACTGAAGCTAAGAAATAATTCTATACTAAACCTAAATAAGTTCTAAGATTAAGAATTAAAATCATTTTATAAACCTTCTTTTAAAGCAAAGCATTTATGATTTAACGTAATAATTTATTTAAAATCTCCAACTTTAGAACTAAGAATACATTAACAGGTAAGTGCTCTATGTTTGTGTAGAGGTTTAGGCATAAGCTTAGAAATAAAACCTTTTTTAAATGAATTACTAAGAAACGTTAAAATAGGTCTTTCTGTATAAAAAATAGTTGATTGTAACTTTTTATCTCTTCACGCTGTAACCCGCATATAGCAGGATAAGCAGAAAGTAAACACAAATTTTCTCACTTCTCAACCAATTTTGAGAGTTGTGGAACTCAACGCCGTATTTTGTCTTTTTCGCATTCCCTCGAATGAGAATCGAAACAATACATATAATCGTCGCATTAACAATCAAGAACGGAGTGTCTTAACACTAAAGTCACTCTGCTTACCCTGCTTTATGTGGGATACAACGTCAAAGAAAATGTACGTAGGTATTCACAAAAGTCACACGTTTCGAAATACAATTTCCACACCAGCATTTAATTAACCCGAGGGAATTACACGCCCTGGATCGTTATAGTGAACTTGAGCGTTCCCTTTTATAAAACACCTAAGTGTCAGATGGCTTGTCGTGTGGTGTAGGATATGGACGATACAATTATTATTATTAATGTTTAATATTATTTATTAAATCTGACTTTAAGGCTGTCGTAGAGCAGAGCGATGGTTATAGGTTCGATCCCCACGTGAGATAATGAATTATCATATTTTGAGCCTCTGCACTATGACTGGTCTCGTATATTAATATATATATAATAAAATTATGTCGTTTATTACTATATTTTCTTTCTACGTATATAATAATAAAAATATTCTATCAAATTGTTTTAACGTATAAAACATAACAAAATAATAAACCACTTTTACTGAAGAATACTGGTAATAATAAAATCATATAGGTATAAGATTTGATAGGCATTGTAAAAGCCATTTCTATTCTATCCATAGAAAATTCTCAGCTATAATTCAATAAGCCTAGGCTCTATAGCGAGGAGCGCTTATTCAGGATATTATATTCGACCGAGTCGACAATAGTCTACGTATTCAGGATGCCTTTCATTTTAGATTTGTACACTTATATATATCTTACAATAAAACGTTTATATGTTTATATGTAGAATTTTTATTATATTTTCTAGTAGTTTTGGATATTTTTAATATTTTAAATATATATTATAAACATCGCATTTATATACGATGTTCCACTACGGCACGACGACCTCAAGTTAAAGTGGGATTTCGACCCGCATTCATCAGATGTAATAAACATACTACGAGTAATTCGTTAATTTTAATGATTTAATACGTTAATATATCAATTTTAACTATTTTATTTTGAAAAACTAAATAAACAAAAATCGGCGCAGCCTTGAGTTCCGTTTCAAACATCCTATGCCTCCACAATAGGATGGAAAATCGAAATATCTTAATACCCATTAAGAGTATCTTTACACTAGGTACCGAGGTTCCCTCAAATAAGCTATAAATATAACAAAAATAAGAAAAAATCCGCTATATCTTCCAAATTGAAGTACCATTTCCCTTCAGGAAATTTTCGCACTCAAGACGATTTAAGCATGTTCTAGGCGGCCTGTACGCAAACAGCTACATTATTACAGTTTATATTAGTTCTTTTTTTTTAGTTCACGAAGGCACATTTTATTTTTATAGGACAGTCCGAAGCAGTTTTCAGTCATTTGAAGAAGTATACTATTTAAGCTATTTTCAATATCCCGTTCTAATTATTATTGTTTATATTTTTAATTGCCACTCAACACGCAATGCTCCGAGAATTCAACGGAAAGTGGGAAACGGAAATGCCTTAATGGGAACGAAGTATCCTAACACTAGGTTCCTAAATTCCCTTTTCCTACCCTGCTATGAGTTTAATAAAGCGTGAAATTAAAAATATATAAACAATTTCCACAATTCAATTAATATATTGCTTGAACACTACAATAATAATACAATTAATTGAGCTTAATAGATTATGTTCCAGACGGGTAGAGGTCAGACGAGGTTGCCTAAAAATTAGAAGCCTTTAAAATTTAGGTCTCAATTATATTATAAATGACCTAATTTTCAAGACATTTTTAATTGTATATTGTATGTACTTATATACGTACGTATTATGGTTTTATTTATATTATTTATTATTTATGTATCTAATACAATATACATTTCATATCTGAAAAGTTCAGTTAAATTTAGTGACAATACTCTCTCTGTCTTCCCTTCAGCTTATTAAAGAGCTCGAGAGAATGAACAAACTGTTTTTGTTTCTTCGCTCTGGTAACAAGACAATGCGCGACGGAGAGTTCCGCCACTCAATAATTAGGTGAAAAACGAGGAGATCAATGTTTAAACTAAGTTCTCTCTGCCCATTCTGACGATCCTGAAGTTGAAAAAGAAAGTAATTTTACTGCAGTATATACTAAAATATGCGGCCATTAAAAACGCTTCCGGCACGAACAACATCCATTAAAACAATATTTTCTTGAATTTCAAAGCCAAATGGCCGAAGCGAAATCGTATTAAACGATAATTGACAGCCGCGAGTCTGTCGATATTTACTTTTTTTGTCTAATGTCTAATATTTTTTATTATATTTTATTGTTTATTTAGACTTTCCACTATATTTTAAGATAAATTACAGCTTCAACTATGATCAATATATCCTGTATTGGTATCTAGGTCTCTATGTGATGGAGAGACATAATTTCATGTACAAACAACGTTGATTGAAGCAGAAACCAGAAACCAGCTTGGCTAAGACAACTGTGAATATGTGATAAGTTGGTACACGACTGCTAAATATAACCTACATTTTTTTTATGATTTTACAGAAAATTACACCAAATATATCTAAGCAATTATATTATAAAGTGAGTTTGTTTGGTTGAAAGCGGTAATCTCAAGAACTTGCTATACGCTACGCTACTTGCGCTCTATGTTACCTCGGTGGCTTATAATAGGGTCCCGCGTATAGTAGGGTAGGCAGAGGGCACTTAACGCGAAGAAATGAAAATATTAAATATTTCATTTTCTCGAGTGGGAATCGAACCCACAACCATCGCATTCACAGTCACATGCTTCTGCGTTACGACTGGCCTGGTAATGAAAACATTCTTACAAAATATTTATTTAAAATAATTTCTCCTGCTCTATTATAACTTTAAATGTTAATATACGCTCAATCTACTATAACTAAAGAAATAACCCTCATAATGCCTGTCAAAGGACCTCTCTCGACCGATTGCCTCTGAATGCCTATGCATACACAAAATATTGAATTTTCTTGAAACATTTTCTTTATGAAAGAAAACGTCTCGTCTACGGAACAATCTCAGCTTCTATTAAACTAACAAAGTTGGTACTTTAACCGACTTTCGATGTGAAATTTAAATTCTTACTTTGAGACATTTTCAATAGAATTCAAGTTTTTATAGCTCTTGTGTTTAGTGATTGCTTTATTCGAGTTATTTTCTTGACATACCTGACTTGATAACAAAAATCAGTCAGTATACTAAAGATACAAATGATCTTCCGAAAAGAAATCGTTAAAATATTTTAAATTTACCCTAAACAAACCCATATTAGGTAAGTTTTTATAAGTAGATTGAGAAAACCTAACATCAAGACACTACGGTACCCTACCTACCGCCCATTTCGAGACATTGCAAATAAAGACATGGAAGTCAACGCCGTGCGTTATCTTGCTACCAGGCACAGTGAAGAAATGAAAACAATTCATTCCCCCAAATAGGAATCGAACCTAAAACCGACGAATTTACAATCAGATGGCCAGTACCTTCTGTTGATTTGTATAATAACCAGCTGATTTCTACATCAGTACAGTACGTTATAATAATTCATATTCCGTTCGAAAGTTTAAATATCGTAACTACCCTCCGCAGAACAATTAAACCTCTATTAGTCCACACCAGAGTTTGTTGGGAAATTGCTCACAACTTTGTAACTGCCAGTACTAACTATCGTCATAGTCATATCAATTCGAATTGTTGCTGCGGTACTGGAAACTTTGTGTATTTGATTTTGTCATTTAATACAAAAACTGTATTTTTGTAAGTGCGTATATCCTTTTTATAATTATTAGTATTTTATTATTATTATTATTTTTTATTTTTGCGAACAACCGTCCCAGGTTCTAATCTTATTCGGGGAAATGAAATCTATATATATAAAAGGACTTGTCCTCACTGACTGAGGTAAGACGCACGCACAGCCGTAACCGCTGTGCGTAGAAACGTGAAATTTGGACAGATGTTTACCTTCGTAATCTGGACATCCACTAAGAAGGGATTTTGAAAAATTTTAACCCTAAAGGGGTGAAATAGGGGTTCAAAGTTTGTATGGAAAAAAAATTAAATCGGCACCGATTTTTATAAAATTTGAAATTTAGATTTTTAAAAGTATTTAATTGAACACGTGTTTCATCGTTTTCTAGAATTCTCTCCCTAAGGGTGCAAATAAGGGGTTGAAAGTTTGTATAGGTTTTTTTTAAATCGTCGTCAATTTTTGTAAAATTTGAAATTCAGACTCTTAAAAGTATAAAATTAAACACATGTTTCATGGTTTTCTAGAATTCACCCCCTAAGGGTGCAAATAAGGGGTTGAAAGTTTGTATGGGAAAATTCTTAAATCGCCACCGAATTTTATAAAATTTGAAATTTAGACTCTTAAAAATATTTCATTGAACACATGTTTCATGGGTTATTAAAATTCACCCTTAAATACGCAAGCGAAACTGCGCGCGTCCGCTAGTATGTAATATTTTCATTTCCACGCCCTGGTAACGACACGCAATACCTCAAGAATTCAACGGAAAGTGAGGAACGGCAGCGTCTTAAAAGGGAATAGAGTGGGCAGAGGAAACCTAATGTTAAGACACTAAAATAGAAGACACGTTTCCCACTTTCCGCCCATATTTGGAGACTCTGATATATTAAGTAATGGAACTCAATGAAGTAATGAAAATAATTTACTCCCCCAAATGTGAATCAAACTCACAACCACTGCGTTTACAGTCAGTACGTGCCATCGAGCCAGGATGGCCTGTTATATAATTAGAGCAAAATTTGATTTGGATACGATCCGAGTGCACTAGCCAATCAAGCTACGTTCAAAATGGTCGGAAATGGAAATAGTCATATGAATTATATTGAAACTGTACCGTAACGGTGACTTTGTTAAAAAATATATGCTGAAAGTATTAACGCAAAATACGGTATGCGCTGACTGGCGTAACTCAACGCCGCATTTATTCATACTAAAATAGTTAATATTAGACAAAAGTTATTTCTTTTGCTAAATATTACCAAAACATGCCGAGCAAAAGCAATTTAACTACAGCAAGTGACATAAAACAAAAGGTAACGAAAAACTGAGCTTGTGCCATAAAATGAGTCGCGAGAATTTTGTATGAGCGTTAAATTCACGCTCGAACGGGTTTCAGTTATATCACTAAAAGCGACGAAATACAAAACAAGACTGATAACGGCCGTTTAAACGTTCCATGGTACCATCGTGTGATAATATTTTTATTTAGCTTCGCGCTTTATCGCAAATTTTTTTAGGAGGGTAGGCAGAGATAACTTAGATATTTTGTACCCTACACACCACCGAGACATTGTGTGTTGACTGGCAAAACTCAATGCCGCAGTTTGTCTTGTTATTAGAGAGAGGAAATGATTTTTTTGTATCCACTACACAGCAGGATAGGTAAATGGAATCTAGTGTTAAAATACTCCGTTCCTCATTCTCCACCGAATTCTATTATTAACTACTATTATAATAGGTATTGCGTGTTGAATGGCGGAATTCAACGCTGCGCTACGCCTCGACATCCGAACAAGGAAAATTGAAATAAATATTTCATTGCCACGAATGGAAATCTAACCTACTACCAGTCGAGTTTACAATCACACTGCGTGCCGCTACACCAGGTCATACAAAGCAACATCCTTTTATAAGGAACCTAGAACTTCCTAAATGAAGGAAGTATAAAAAAAAGGTAAAATAACTTCTAGATAGATGTGATTAGCACTACAGCCAGTAGCAGCCAGAGACACTGAGGCGCGGCACTCTGCCAAGTACTCATGTTACAGCTACGCTGATAATATGACAGTTACGCTTCGGTCCATATTTACTGCTCGTTCAATATTATTCGTGAAAATGCCGTCGTCGTGCCATTGTCAGATTAAACGCGGTAGTTGCGGGTTCGATATATATTTGAAGAAATGATTATATTTATCTTCATTTTAACGGTTCAATAGACAAAGCGCGGTGAAAAAAGTTATTAAAATCTCTTCATCTTTCCTATAAAATAAATCTATAATAAGCCCTTTCCTGAACACAGACTAAGAAATTATAAGGTTAACAAAAGAGAGATAAATATTTCTCTTTTGACATAGAAGTAGTTTCGTGAAGCTAAAAAATGGGGATATTTATAGTAAGATGTAAGAAAGAAGGTTCAATAAAAAATACTTATAAATATTACTTTTAATGACAATTCTCATTTCCGAATTTTTAGTACACAAAAAAATCTATTAATTTTGAAGTTTCCAGAAGGAACTACATGGAACACATATACTTCTTTGACACGACAAAGACCGT
This sequence comes from Heliconius melpomene melpomene, assembly GCA_000313835.2. NCBI lineage: Eukaryota > Metazoa > Arthropoda > Insecta > Lepidoptera > Nymphalidae > Heliconius > Heliconius melpomene. The sequence goes on along the minus strand of HE670691.1, from coordinate 3,089 downwards.
GAAAGAATCCACTTAGCAGGCACGTATTTTATTCAAATTACTCTAAAGATATTTTCCAAGTTAATCAGCTTTTCATTTATTTCCCCGAGTGCCGCCCACGTAGGTGCATAGCGGCAGACTGGGTGGCGCGGCGCGTCGCCAAAAGTTCATGTTGCAGTGCAGTACTACTGGTATGGTATATTAGTACTTTAAATTGGTATTTTTTTAAGTGTGGCATTAGGCGGAAAGAGAGTAGTGTTAAGTTATTATGTTCTCTGCCTGAGTGTGTGACTGTAAACGTGACAGGTTGTAGTTTCGTTACCCACTCGAGAAAGTGCAATATTTATATTTTTATTTCTTTGCTCTGTCGTAACTGAGTTTCTTAATACGAACATTCTCTGCCTAACCTGCTATCAGGGGAAAAGTTTAAAACTATTCGCCAGTTTGACTTGGTCCGCCAAACATTTTTCAGTTGCACACGACAAAATTAAAAGAATTTTCTTTGCTTACAAGAGTAAGAATTTAGATTTCAACACCACTGATCGCTTTCTCCACAGTTTTCACAATAAACTAAGATGGAAATATTATAAAATCTTAATAAAATTTCTAATTTGATAACAAAATTTGGTGAAAAAAAACGTAATATTCAAACAAAATTAAATCAGAACGGATCTGGGATAATTGACCGCCGTTCATTTAAATTATCGGTCTTTATTGATTTATGGAAAACTTTTATTTATTACACGCCGTTACTTTGTATTATTTATCTATCAAAAATCAGCTTCACACTGTATCCCGCACACAGCAAGCGGAGGAGGTAGTGTTAAAACACTCCGTTCCATACTTTCCGTCGAATTTTCGTCGTCGTCCAGACATTGCATAGTATGTGGGGGACTCAACACCGTGCGAGAAAATTTACTTCTTCGAGCGGGATTTGAATCCACAACCGTCCTCGCCAGTCATACTAACTACAACTAACTTTGTTCGCGAGGATTGATGGCTCTTACATTTAGCAACTAATATCGTACAGTTCGGAGGAGAGTGCATAAGATGCTCTGAAACTTAAATTTTTATAGGTCATCGGAAAGTGCTGGTGCTGACCGAGTTTAATACTTCAAGTGCTAATTACATATTCTTTATCGTTCTATATTAGAGTACTATATCTGGTGATACCTTCTTTTAAATCAATTGTACTTGTTTTCTCATATGCAATAAAAATCGGCAGATATATATAAAACGTCCAATAGTTTAAAAAATATATTTTTGATTTTATCGCAATAGATTTCGTTCCCTTGACTGATTAAGCTAAAAGTAAATTTTTGCTACGCCCCTTAATGTCCAGAAGTATTCTAAATCTTATAATAAGATTATTTTCCTTGAGATTCACGCTTTCATCGCGCTTATAGCAAGGTAGGTAGGCAGTAGGACGACTTTTGATTAGAATCACGAAAATGATAGATTGGATATCTATTACGGAAAAAATATAAGGCGAAGCTTTTAAAAACCCATATGGGATGTGAACCCACGTCAACCACGTAGTAGGCCCATACTACCAAACAGTATGTCTTGTATTACAGAAGTAATTCGGTAGCTGCCAATAAAACATTTAACAGCTGGCTCGTGAGCGATGGCGGCCATTAATCTTGTAACCGCGGTCACTCTCGTTACTATCTGTAGTTTGGAGCGAGGATTTCTTATGGAAATGGTATAAATATTGTAATGTTTTATCCAAAACCATAGTAAATATAATTAATTATTTTCTGAAGTTTAAAGTTAGAAAATAATTTAGTTATTTCATTTCCGCGAACAGGAATCGAATCCACAACCATTATGTCTACAGTAGCACGCGTTTACGTGCTCTTATTTATTATTATAATTACAGAACCCTCCTCAGCACATATCATTTCCTAAATAAAGTACGGCCAAATTTATGCCCATATAAAGTAGAAATGTTCGAAATACCAAACACTCCAACCAAAGTATGGCGACACGAGTTTACACCTCGTCTTCACACTGGAATTTCCTACTTCATATTGGAGTTGGAAAATTGCACATTTTCCTCTCAGAAATTGTTTCTCGCTTCATTTACTGTTACAGTAGAAGATCTGAACTGGAAATATTTTTCTTATAGTTATCTTTAACTTAGTTTTTAATGTTAGATTTAATATATATTTGCGGTAGTAAATATTACTTATAACTAACGACTCGCTCGCGGCTTCGCTCGCTATAACCTTACAATTATTTATTTACTAATCTAAGATTTATTGAATTATAAAATTATATTATTCTTAAGAATGACTCGTATATATTGGAGATTCGATTCTCAATCGAGGAAATGAAATATTTAATATTAATATTTTGTCGCCAGTACCAGAGTAACGAGGCAATCCGCGGTGTTGAGTTCCGCCACTGAACATGCAATGCGTTCAGAATTTAGCGAAAAATGGGTAACGGAAGTATTTTAATGGGAACAGAGTGTCTTGACAGTAGCTTGTAGTGCGAGATAAAGCGTGGAGCTATTTGCATTCGCTTAAATATTTCTTTTATATTAACGTTAAATTAGACAATATAAATTATGCTAAAATAGATATATAACCCCTAAACTAAGTTATGCTATTTCTAATATTGATTGAAATCTAAGTGTTCCCTGTGCCAGTCGCCCGTTACAAATGAACTCCTCATTCCTCGTTCCATGTTCTGTTCGGTGACAAAAAGAGGTATGAAGTGATATACTTTTTAATTCATTAATTATATAAAGGACACCTAGCGACAGTGTAATGATGTCGTAAAAAATGGTTCCAAATCGCTACTCACGGGATATTGAAGTGATTTTTAAAATATATGAAAGGGTTATTGTATGAGATGTTCTGCTAAATATACATATATATTTAAAACACGATGACTCAAGGATAGGTATTAAGCTTGCAATTAATTGTAAATGGACAAATAATAATCTTAAAATTAAAATGAAGAAAGCTTTTATTTTAAATTTAAATTCCAGTATATTTTTTGTAATATTACAAAAAATTACAACTCTGCCCTCTATTATAATAAAGAATGTAATACTAAAAATTTTTAAAAATTTTAAAAGCTGTCTTCATAATAATTTC
>HE670690.1:10523-34271 GCA_000313835.2 Heliconius melpomene melpomene | reverse complement strand
AATATTTAATATTTTCATTTCTTCGTCTATGTCAATAAAACTAAATAAAATATGTTCTTTAGGAAATCACAAAAGCCAATAAATTAAAAAGCCTACGAGGAATGTATAAAAGTTTATAATCCTAACATTGAAAAATATACTAACATTGTGATACCAAATAAAAATGTAAACTAGAACAAAACAAACAGAGAGATTCCTCATTCTTCTGTACACAATAAACAATGCTAATGAAAAATATACATTCCCGCTCATATTTTTTAAAAATAATTTTGTAAGCGGATTTCCATAAACTTGTTTCCGGTTGAAAGAACAAAAGCCTTCAAAAGCCTTTAGTAGACATAATGCCTTTATTACGAAACGAATCTATATACTAACTGTATGCTAATACAACAATCATATAAAGTCTTTTTCATATGACTTGTGTACATAATATAATCAACCTGGATACATTTTCAGATAGTAAACGACATTTATAGTTTTGTTTCCGGCGGTGAGACGAGCAAAGTGCGGCGTTGAGTTCCGTATCTCAACACTCAATGTATCGTAAATTTAACGAACAGTATTAAACTCTGCGTACCCTGATATATGCAGGGTGCAGTGTGAAGCTTCTCTTTGCAGCCTGACGCTGTACGTGCTTCCAAGCCGCGACGAACTTGATAAGTAATATTGTTTTACTGAATTATACCATTCCTCTTAATGCGAGTACATATAGCGTGGTTTGATAAACAAAATTGTTAAATACGTCTCAAAGTCAACTCGGTCATATAGTATTGTAGGCAGTGAACCTGGGAACCTGATGTTAAGACTGCTTCCGTTCCGCACTTGCCCCCAATTTCTTAAAGGTTTACATGTTCAGTGGAAGAACTCTACTCATTATTTTAATATACTCTAAAATATTCTTAGTCACCCTAAACGAGAATGAATACCATCCTATCGTATTAGCTATCAGACCACAACAAAGCGCTAAATATAGTATACCTTTAAATACGTAGACAATAGTTTTCTACACATATGAAAGCTTAAATAATTGCATTCTCCCATAGTAGGTTAAAACATTCTACCCAGTTCCCCCAGATTTTGTTTAGAAAATAAAAGATTTTAAAAGAGCGGTGGTATTCCAGTACTATAACAATTTACTAGTGCCAGCTTACTTAATGGAGGTCTGGGAGTGCTGCGCGCTGTGATGCTGCTATTACCTCATTACGGGGTGATGCCTTTACTGCGCCTGATGGATGATCTTTCTTTATTTTTATCTTTAGATGTGCCGTATCAGTAATGATATTTCATTAATAACGTTACTCTCAGAGCGAGCAAGTAAATAAGCCTAACTATGCGCGAGTACACACGTTCAATGCCGACGTAGTGCCATATATCGGCGGCGGTAATCCCCCCATCCGGGGCGCGTTTGCGTACTTATTGGTGCTTCCGGGATATATCGGGAATTAGCTTATTGCTGCCGTCGACATACTCGATACCATCCGCTATCATGCTGTGTTTTGGCTATTTACTAATACCCTCGTTTGGGAAATAAGGCTCTCTGCTATTTTCTTTTATCTTCCCTAGCTTAGACATTATTTGTTGAATGTCGGAGCTCAACGCCGCGCCGCCAAAGTTTCTTAGTTCCGCCATACAAAGAAAATTTAAGTAGAAATCAGAGTGCCTTAATACTAGATTTCCTCTCCTACCCAGTCCACATAAAGATAGATAAAGACCGAATATTTACAAAAATTGCATAAATTAAAATCGTTGTTGGTCCAAATCAACCACGCAGATAAAATTGAATGCAAGTAAGTATGGTACAAACATGAAAACGAGGAACTCTCCCAACTAACATACTATCATCAGCGACGTGGTGTAGTAGCGACGCACGCAGCGCTCGTATATATTCCAGAGACATTGCGGAGGTAAATAAATTACCCGAGACAACGACTTCACTTACAAGTATAACGAATAGCTCCAGTCGCCGCGAGGAGGAGGAGGACGAGGACGAGCTCCCAAGGAGGTGCCCATTCGTTGAATACGCTTTATTAAAACTATACAAGAGGAATGTTTTATGAAGGAACATTAAAATTATTCATGATTTTGTCTTTATTTTTAATTTATTTTTGTTTGCATAACGCACATTGCAGACATTAGTTGGTGAATGGCGAAATTAAAAACCGCACTTTGTCTTGTTACCAGAGCAGAAAATGAAACGACAACCAAATGAAATAAATTCTCCCCTCTGGGCTGGCTGGGCTATTCCCACCTTATATTCATTTTTCATTCCTCGCTCTGGTGACGAGGCCAAGCACAGCATATAGTTACTCCACTTGATACGCAATGCCACGAATTCGGTGGAAAGTGGGAAACGGAGTCACTTCAAGGGAAAAGATTCCTAGTTTCCGTCTATCTACTCTGCTATGCGAGGAGTAAAGCGTGGTACCTTGCTCAACATGGGAAATGAGAGTGTTTTTTATTTTAAATACTTTTAACATTAATTGAAACACTGGGTGAAAAATTATGGGATGGTTCATATATCAGATTGTAACAATTCTAAGATCGCTTTGCTAAGTGGGGGGATGGGGTTCATTGTAAGCGGTAAGCGAGGTAATATTGATACAATTGTTTGTTATAAAAATGCAAAGGTCATCCTAACTATTATCAATTCCTAATAGGTTCGGGAACCTTATTGATATTTTTTTACATAATCTATTCGTCCGTGATATGGAGCGCTGTATAACAGGTAAGTAGACAACTTTTTAATAAACACACGGCGAGACAATGACGATGTAAAAGTAACAAATATAGTTCATATAATATATGAGTACAATTGTATATATAAGTAAGTTCGTAGTTATAAATGGATATGCAATTTAACTTCACAGCCAAAAGTTTTAATTTATATAACCACGACTCTGCTCGTAGTAGTTACACGTTACAGTTACTACGCAGTGGGAGCTCGATACATTGTATCTAAATAGGTTTTGTTATAACTTATGAACTAATCTAAAGTAAAGTATGTTTTACCTTCACTCTGTATTCCGCTAGCAGGATTAGTAGAGTGCCCAGTGTTAAGAAACTCCGTTCCTCACGCCTCGCCCAATTTTCGAGCAGAACTCAACGCCGCGCTTTGCCTCGACACCAGATCGAAGAAATGGAAATATAAATTTACATAAATATTTCATCTCCTCGAGTGGGGATCGAATCCACAACCAGTCAGTTGTACAGCGCATCGTCGTGGCGGAGCTCGTCCCCGCTGTCATCGGCCCGGCCGCCGCCAACGGCCTGTCCGTCGCGACTCGCAGCGTAAGCAACAATGTCTGTAACTGCCGTGCTCACACAGCAATAGCTAAGAGTAGTGTGTGACACATGTGACATGACACGCAAGTGCCCGAAGTAGGAGCAGGTTCATCGAAATGACTATCGTAAAGCACTATAATATGTCTTTCCTTAAGAATTGACTATATAACACGCAAATGATTGTTCAATTCTATCTTTTCAAATCGAAATTGGAATTCAAAATTCCCTGAGATGCACGTAGCACGTCCAACCAAACAAATTCCTCTAATTATATTATAATCTAAGCTTGAGTTGAGAGGATCTTATGTTACGTTTCCTTTCTTCACTTTTCACTCAATTTTGTGTGGAGATGCAGAACTCAACGCCGTGCTTTGTGGGCAAAGGTGTGAAAATAATTAATTGCCCCGAGTGGACATCGTCCTATTTACAGTCAGATACTGTAACTCTCATGACGTGCCGACACGCCACGACAGTCTGAATAGCCTCTCGAAATTCATCTGAATTTCATAGACATAAATAATTTCGTAAAGACCAATTCTAAGAAGTTGTCTCATATCACTTTTTTTTGTTTATTTTCAAAGTAGGTATTATCCCACTACACTAAGGATAGAAGATTACTTTTTTTTAAAAGTTTATAAAAAATTAAAAAAAAATTAACCTGTACCTCTTGGAAACTACCCAAGCCATAGTCAGGTAGATAAGATCGTAATGCTTAGTGATCAGAGAGAGACGGTTTTCAAGACTAGTGGTTCAAACGGTTAACAACCGTAACGTGACGGATGTCCAAATTTTTATTCTCAAAAAAATATAGAATTAATATATATTTTTATTAATAAAATTATCAAAAAAACACCTCAATAAATCTCAGTTACACTCATGTTGCTTAAGAATACCTACTGAATTTTGGAAACAGCGATTTTCTTACTTTTAATGACTTGTAACGTCCTATAAAGAAAACTTTGCGTCGCCGCCGTCCTCCCTTAGCGCTTTATTAAAATGTATCGCTATTTGCCTCTCCTCTTGTACTTCGAGTTTGCGAATTTTTATATTACTTAGGTTTTTTATAAACTAATCTCGTTACAAAAGATAAACTTCCGTAATCATATTAATTCGCCAAATTGAATCTATTATCGTGTAAAAGGGAACAAATTATTAAATATTTTATATAGATGTGTGAGTTGGTTAGTTGTGGCATCTTTAGCGGTGGATAATTGTATTGTCACCAGAATCAAAGGCGTATACCAAATTTCAGATCAATCGGTTGACGGGAAGAGGGTTAAATTTCAATTACTAAATTTGACCCAAACAAATAAATAAATAAACAAACGGGGTGAGCTAAATAAAAACGTTTAAAAACATGTTTCTATCGTCACATATCAAATACAAAAACCACATTGACAATTTTATTCAATGGTTATAATATAATATATGGTTTTCAACATATTACATACATACTTTTCTTTAGCTTCAGTTGCATATTGGCGTGTAAAGTATTCGATCGTTGCCAAACTGTCAACGTCAAACACCCAGACCTTGAATCAGCTGTCAGCAATGTCAGCGACCAGACGTCAGCTGTCAGTGAAAGTAAGTTTAAGTCAATTCGTATTTATAAAAAAACCATAAGTTTGAAGTAAGAAAACAATAATTATTTTATATCGTGTCCTTTAATTATACCTACAACAATCAGTCACTCACTATTTATAGCCTTTATTCGAATAAAACAGGTAATTACTTAGTGTTTTAGTGTTGAACAAATATTATTAACAACTCGTAAAAATTCCATAACTATATATTATTCTCACTTGTTTCTAATAGTTTCAGGGTCAAGATTGTTATGTAGTAGTGGGCAGTGGAACAAAGAATAAGTCATTGATGTCGTTTCTGACTTAAAATACATAAACATGAAGAAAGTTGTATTATTTAAAAGTGTGTCAGAGGACTATGAGCAGGCTTTCCGAGGCAAGTATGAAACTATATTTGTGGAGCCACTGCAATTTGAATTTGTAAACTTACAAGAACTGAGTGAGAAATTGCTGAGGAAAGATTACAATGCCCTCATATTGACCAGTCCGAGAGCCATTGAAGCAGTATCAAAGTGCTGGGCGCCTTCAAAACTCGATATTTGGAATACAAAACATGTATACACAGTAGGTGAAGCAAGTAAACAAAAAATTAAATTGTTACTAGGTTTAGAAGCTGTTGGCAGTGACACTGGCAATGCTGAAAACTTAGCATCATTTATAGTCAAAGAAAATTCAGAGGAAGCTAAACTTCTTTTCCCGTGTGGCAACTTGAGATCTGAGACATTGCCTAATTCTTTATCCTCAAGAAATATCACTGTTGACGCTTTGACAGTATATGAGACTAAGGAGAACGAAAATTTAAGAAGTAATTTACTGAACTTAAATGACATTGTAAATCCTAGTTGCTTAATATTCTTCAGTCCGTCCGGCTGTGAATATATTTATAGACAATTGCAAACTTTTAACAATAAGTTGTCAGTTCTTCCACATTTTGCCATTGGAAACTCAACGGCACATAAGATTGAAAATTTAGGAGTGGAAATTGCTGGAGTAGCAACAAAGCCTCGAGCTGACAGTATTCTTGAGTGTGTTGAACAGTATTATAGAACTTCTAGCTCGTAGCTAGTACCAGGTTACATTAGAAAATGGTGATGGTGTCAATGTGTATATAACATGATATAATACTCGAATTTAGTACAACAAAATTTAAATATTTTATTAAAATTGTTAGTAGAATTTTTATATAAAAACAAAGATATTATAAATTTATGTTGTTTTTATTAAACCTCTAATTCACTTTCTTGTTGTATTTGAGATGTGGGTGGTAGAGATACCGCATCCCATTTACTTGTCACCGCCATGTATGCAGACAGAGCACTCACTATTACCAACCCTCCATTTATAAGTGAGAGGGGCTGAAATTACATAAAATTATTAGTAAATGACTATCTCAATATTAAGGATTGCAGCAGAATAGAAAATTATCTCTGTATCCCAGGGTAAATAGAGGAAACTGGGAACCTAGTTTTAAAACACCCCATTCCCATTAAGACGCTTCTATTCGCCACTAATTTCATTTCGAATTCTAATTCATTGCAGTTGAGTGGCGAGACTCCATGTTGCACTTTCTTGACTTGTTATCAGAGTGAGGAAATGATAATATTAAATATATGAAATATTCATTTATTCGTGGGATTACTTTAATTTCTTCGCTCTTGCATTACTAAGTCTGGCGTTAAGTTCCGCCTGCAATATATCTGCTATAAGCAAAATATGTGTGACCTAATAAAATGTATATTATATATTAACATAATATACAGATTGTTATTCAAATTTGAACATTAATATAAAATTTGGTAATTTGTGTTGTTATTACAAAATTGAATGCCTTGAATCGTTTCCTGTATATTTATATTGGCTGTTCTTTTATTTTTAAAGTAATTATTTGAATTTTCAAAAACCTTCGCTAGTTATTTTAATCAAGTATTTTAAAAAAGACATTGACACCACCTAGCCGCAGTGGGGTAGTGTCTGATTGTATACACGAGTCGATAATTGTGGGTCTGGGGTCAATTCCGATATATTATCTACATATTGGTGTATACTATGTTCCTATCCTTTTCTTTAGCCATCTTAGGAATAATACGTGGATAAGTACACATTTGCCAAAAGCTACTGAATACATTTTGAAGCAACTCAGATAATGGTCCAAGTTAAGGGAAAGCCCTACATTGGAATGTATTACATGTAAATTAAAAGCAATCTTCTCGATGACTGAGTTCCCGAGAAAGAACACAATGACGTGCTTACACTTACAAAATTTTAAATATATTCTTGGAAACCTAAGTGGTTTACCAACATCAAACTGAAATTATCCTTTCTTGAAGTCGGTGAATAAAGACGACGTCGCTTATTACATTACATAAAAAGTAAATTCATGAATATGAACAATAAAATTACGTTTTAACTACTTTGCATTTAATGATGCCATTAAACATTATACTAAATAAATACTTATTTCACTTATAATGGTTCTTTTACTGCACACATTCTGTTTGCATCCTCATTAGAAACATTAAAGGCCCTCTAACATTATATAATCGTATCCAGGACTACTCTAGGCTACTAACCTTTCACATCAGATGTCAGGTAGAAGCTATTTGTATTCTTACCCCATAAGTATATGCTATAAAACTTTGATGATTACAGAAGACCACGCCGAGGACCGCCAGCAGTAACAGCGCTGAGCCCAGGACTGTCGACACTATGAGATCCTGTCCAGTGTTTTTGTTGTACTTTAATATTCTTTATTGTTATAAGAAAACAAAACCTGAGATTTAAGGTTATTTTTACTGAAACAGTTGCAATCATTGGCCGGTTTTTAACAATCAAATTAAAGATTTTGTTTCATTTTAAAAGTTTAAAATAGACGGAATAGGTATCTAGATACTTGATTTTCACAAAAATTATAATTACAATGTCGTGCACCGCCGACGATATTGTAATAGACGGTATGCTTAACGTAACTTGATTAGAATACAATTAGCAATACCAATTGATTCGTTTTAATCCTTTCAAAATTATTTCACATAACATATAAATTAATAGTAAATAAAGTAAACCTACGCAAAAAAACCATATCATAGGCGCGTACGCGGATAGCGACAGCACGTTGACCGCAGCGACTACCGCCAGGCAGGCCCCCGCGCCCAGGGTCAGTCCCCCTGCCAGCCTCGAGACCGTCAGGGAGCACCCGCCACCCCAGATGAACACAATAGAGGTGACTGTGCAGGTTAACTGATAAACAAGTAAAAAGTAGAGGCCAGTCGTGTCGCAGGGGTACAAGCGTACGACTGCACTTGACGAAATGAGATATTTAATATCCTAGCTCTGACAACGGAGGAAAGCGCGGCGTTGAGTTCCACCACTCGACACGCGATGCCTTCGGCATTTAGAGGAGAGTTGGGAACGGAAATGTCTCAGTGGGAACGGAATCCCTTAAAGCTAGTTTCTTAGGTTACCTCTGCCTACCCTGCTATGTTCAGGATACAGCGTGAAGGTAAAAAATAAGTCAGATATCCTAGTGGTAATACATTCCGTTCCCTTGTTCCCGTTACACGCGTCACTTTGTATTATAAGACCGACGAAAGTAAAATAATTTTAATTCCATCACTTTCTTCGATTAGGTTCCACTCCGAACCAACCCCGGAGTCTATATCCGGACATTGGTTCTGCGCCATCTGCATTTCCAAACCAAACCAAACTTTTTTTTCAGCTTCATGCTGTATGTATGCTATCCCCCACTTTCCGCTTACATTTCGAGTCATTGCTTGTTGACTGGCGGAGCTCAACGCCGCGTATTACAAAAATATGAAAACATTTTAAATACAAACTATTCCAATCATAGTATTTAAACATAGACGTGAACTCTAAAAACATAAGCCACGACGCGACGGGACGAGACCAATAATTTTAATAAGACCAATAATTTTAGGAATATTAATATTTTTACATAGTTCTCGTTAAAAAACATTATAAAAATTTTTTTAACTTACAATTGAAAATCCTTTAAACATTCCTTCAGCGGACATAACGTAATCATTTTCTAAATAATACTTGCGTAGTATCGAACGCTTCGTCCTCTCGGAGCTACCCATATCCGGTTCATAACACCGATATTTTATTCATTTAATACAAACAAATTATAACATTTTATTATTATTTTTTAATTACTAGATGACAGCTAACAAAACAATTTGAAAATTAACTAAATTATAAATACAACTATTACTTGTATCTCTGGTCATAGTTTGTTCATTCAGATGAGCTGATAAAATATCAATTATCGCGATAAAATATCAATTATTGCCGGCACTGTATCGGTGAGATTGATGGTGACGATTGAGGTGACAAGGAAAACCTTTTAAGCGTTTCAGTAGGCAGGCAAGCAGTCCTGTGTAAATAAATATACATATCAACTTACTTTATAACTGCTTCTTCTAGAGACAGATGTATCCCGCTTATAGGAGGGTATGCATGCGGGAACCTGCGAACCTAATTACTGTTTAAAAAGTTAGGTTTTTCTTTCATAAGAATAAAATAATAACTTAGCAATATATTCGACTACTAAAACAAACTAAGATCACAAAAAAAACACAAAATTGTATAAAAACCATATAATATGTATTATCATTAAAATATTAAATTAAAATACTCGCACAGGTTATATCGAGATCATCATAACGGACCGTCCGCGTCAACCAGAATACTCCCCCCCACCCCTTTTACTTCCCCCTTCCTTCTTACTCCTTCTAAAACCATTTAAATATTATGATTTTACATTTTTTATGAAAGTGGACTGTTTTTTACTAAGGTACATTTGGGTTACTCTGGGGAGCAAGTATTTCTAATAAATAGCTTTATCAACACACCTAATATCTATAGGTATCTACAAGGGTAATGTTGCTAAAGCACGAAATACTGCTGCGTTTTGGTACATAAGAGTAATTATTGGAAATACCCACTCTTGAGACTTAACAGAATGCACCACATATTAGTTCATAGTTTCTATGATACTTTTGGTCAACAGGTTACATTTACTATATAACTCTTTACACAAAATTTAATGCTTGTGCGTTTCACAGATGCAGCTAGGACTCTCTTCAAACATTTTTTTTAATATATCACGCCAAACCATTTTTACTATTCAAGACTATACTCTAGCCTAAACCATTTTTACTACTCAAGGTCAAATATTCTGTGTACCCAGCTACATCTATTCACATAATACCAAATTCTGGATACAATAATTTAGATAAATATAAAATTACAAATATTTATATCACTTCAGAGATACAAGTGTTAATTAAAAAGATTAGTAATTCAATTGTTTCAATTACTTAATTGATTATCAAATAATCAATTCCAAACATCCATTAATCACTTAAAAAGTGAGAGGGATGAAGAAGGACAATGTCCCAGAAGTGAAAAAGTTAGAGGGAGCAACACACACACAAGGAGTTTGTGTAATAATTGAGTACAACTTGGTGATATGTACGATATAATGTAAATAAAAAACATAGATAGTGACTAGTGACCACAGCCCGGTCGGAAGACAGCTGTGTGAGTGACGCGGGTTTCGATCCCGCTATATAACGGTCACAGACAGTTTCACACTCGACCACTCGGCCTATTGGTCCTAACGCCTACTAACATTGCATTTCTATATATATAGTACTAAAATATTACATATATATGAATATATAAATGTTTACAAAATATCCATTATAGAGTATATTGTGTTAGAAAACTGAAAAAAAGAGAGTACAAGAGAAGTGGAAATTAGTGACCCAGCGACCGAGTGTCCAAGTGCAATAAGCAAGTAAAATAGTAGAAAGGTGTAAGCACGTGGCGAGTAACGGCTACACAGTATAAAATTACACCCTATAACATCTTAATTGGTATTGGTATATGAAATCCCCTTACAGACTACTTACAGTGTTATGTTACGTTACAAATCATGCAAACTATGTAGAAGCGTCACCTTAAATCAATATCGAATATGTCAACAAAACAACAAGTTCAAACTAACTTTGTTTATATTAAAAAGTTATTTTTTTTATTTAGCAGGGCAGAGCAGGGATAATTTAGTGTTAACACTGTTGCCCATGCACCACCCAATTTTCAAGACATTGTGAATTCAGTTGTCTTGTGAGTGAGGAAGAGAAAATTATTTATGCTGCTGAGTGGGAATCAATCCCACAATCAACATGTTTACAGCCAGACAATGTGCCTGGCTCAAAACATGATTATCAGTTTAAAAAAACGTTGGAATAAAAAAAGGTAGTTTAAAAAATATACATTTTTTTTAAATATCCAAACAAAAACAAAAAACAAAGTTACTTCAAACTTGCAGCAGTTGATTACAAATATAGATAATAAATAGTAAATATGAATACAATATAATGATTCAAACTACAGAACTCTTAACACAATAAACCCTTTGGTTACAATTCAAAATTACCCTTTGCTTACAATTGTGTATATATATAAAGTTGTATGTATGTATGCACCACGACTGTATATATAAAACTCACACAGGGAGCAGTTACAACGTAATAGGAGTCAAGCTCAAAAGTAATAATTTACAATCAATAAATATGCATAATCTAAACATTTGTGCAAAAACTACATAAGGAATGCTGTTTATCTTATAATAATAATAATAATAATTAATAAAATAAATACTTATCACTAAATGGACTAGCATCAAAATCAGACTTGAGGAAATAATACGCGTGGAACAGTGGCACAAAATAGATTGTCTTCACACAGTACTACAATGTACATCAAACAAAATTAACGAATAGCATAACAAAACACTGTTTTGGCTAACTGGCTCCTCTGCCTGCCGCCTTAAATATAATCATCTTTATTCAAATGTGTTCTATTGTTTTTGCATACATTTAAAAAAATATATTTAGTACAAAAAAGTCACTCATTTTACTAGACAATCTATTTTGGGGTACTATATTAAAAAAATGGACGTGATCACGGCGACATCTAGTGGCAGTATTAGACAACCTCCGACTTAACAGTCCATACCTTTTTAGTCTGTGATGGCTTTATAAATAAATGTATATACTATTATATTAATGAAAAAAAATATGTGTGTTATATATATAGCTGTAGGTTCAGCCTACAGGTTATTTATGAAATGTCCATATGCTATAACTGAAAACTTTGTTTAAAAACTTAGTAAAGAAACTACATTTTAAATATTTTAAAAGAAAACATATAATAATTTGAACATAGCAGGATTTGAAAATTTGCATATTGGAAATTATCCAAGACGATTCTGAGATGTGTGTTGGAGTCAGCTACGTAATTTTTTTGTTTCTTAAAATATCGATCTATCCTTAGTGTCGAATAAAACTTTAAAAATAATACACTATATTTCAAAAAAGCCACCACAGTTTACAAAAATGAGTACACTAATACAAAAAAATGTGGGTCATTCAGTGCTTGCTGGTCCTAACATATAGTCACTTCTAGAAACTTCTATCATTATATTACATCAATTCAAGACCTCAGGTCTGTAGCTATCAAGACACCAATGCAACGAAGAGACTTTAAAAAATATTTCTTGTGCCAATTTATTTTTATAAATAACATTTTTGTGATAAATGTTGCCCGCATGTTAAGTTGAAATTTATATCAAAAGCCAGTGTTGCCACCCTGCCAATGTTGTTGCTAGATTTGGTATACTTTGTAAACAGATTTTTTTAAAATACAAAGTTTAACACATGTTTTAATAATTGTGAGTGTCTTTTGAAGTAGGAAAACATATTGTGACCTGTTATTCAATTTCCGATAAAAAAAACAAATTTCATTACAAACAAGGTGGCAACACTGACCAAAACCCATTAATCAATACCAAAATCCAAATCAACTAAAAAAAAGCAAACAAAACTCACCCGTCCACCAACACAAAAACAAACACTATCATATCATTATCTCACTATCATGGGGTCACTGCATCACTTTCTCTGTGTCACTATAACGCGTGGTCGCGCGTGGGCTGCGGCACGGCGCGGTAGGCGGCGAGCGAGGGTGCAGAAGCCCGCGAGCCGCGACGCGCACATCCCCCGCGCAGTGCCAGCAGCGCCGCGGCCAGCGCCGCTAGCGCTCCGGCCAGGCCCAGACCCTGGAATGAGACGCCACAAGCCATTGTACGAATGGTGAACCTAACCTATACTCAGTCCCTTACTACAAAGAAATACTAATACATCTACTCTTCTTGGAACTCAAACAGAATTTCACATTTCATAATATTGTAAAAGTGCACACCCGGAGCACAACCACTGATAGGATTTTTTTTAGCTTTATGCTGTATACCGCACTTTGCAGGATCTTATTTAGTTAACAAATTTACAAATATATTAAATATAAATATCATACAAATTACAACTAACTTATTATTATAAGACAATACTTACTGAAGTCAAAATAACTATATCAAAGTCAAAAGTCAAAATTTTATTGAAAATAAAAAGTAACATACTTCAATTTTTTTAATGTCAAATATTATACCACCAGTTCACTAAAGTTATGCCTCAGACCTGAGAAGAACCTGCGCAAGAAACAAGAACCTCAGCGGGACGATTAAAAAAAAAAAACAATTTTATACAATTTGACATTTCTGACAATGATACTTTGAAACAGACTGAAGAGAGAATTTCATTCCCAAAGCGTGTCGTCATTCATGTAATCATTAACTTGGTCTTTAACACTCAAACATCTTTTCACAATTTTTTTTTAATTGTGATATAGAAAGTTCTCTGATGTTTTCTGGGATCCTATTGTAAAAGTGATTCACACAAAATGCACTGGAGTCACAAGTGCACTAAGATTAAGTGTATTCCTGGTATTAATAATTTGATCATCAGCAATTTTGGTAAAATTGTTAATGCTTTTTTTTAACATACATTTCATATATAATATTCATATTATATTAATGTAGAAAGATTGATATAAAAATATTAAAAAAGAAAATTGTAGTGTAATGTGCATCACTCACGGTAGCAGTGTAGAGCATGGAGGCGGTGTGGGGAGCGTGCGGTGCGTGCGGGGGCAGCGCCGCCAGCAGAGCCGCCGCGCCGCTCGACAGCCACGCCGCGCTCCACGCGAACGAGATACCACCCTATGGTACACAATATATAATTTATATAATAATTGCTTAATATATTTGGTTGGTCGGAAGATAATATTTTTGCATCTTTAACCATTGATAATTAACTTTGTATATGACATAAAAAAGGGACTTCATTTACAAAATCAAGAAAGTAAGAAAAAATAAATCTAAAAAATTATAATTTTTAAATCTACAATATAGTTCTCTATATGAGAGAGTATACAATGAGTAGAAACTTGAGGAATCTTAATACTACTCTCTACTATTTGATCTTACCAGTCTATTCCAATCAACTGGTAGCAAGGCGTCCAGCAGTGATACATGCATCAGCATGAGCAGCGTGTGCAGCATGAACGACGTCAACGCACCAAAGAGCAGGGGCTTCGCTGAGGACGCGGCGCGCAGCCCTAGCGCTCCCCATACGCATATGCAGATACTTAGTGAACACAACTGTAATGATATAATGTTGGACTTTATATGTAATATATGGTACAAATTAAAGTAAGTTTCACACTATCGCAAATTTAGCCGTGGGAACATAATGTCTCCACCCCACACATTGCCAAATTTTCAGACATTGTATGTTGAGTGATGGACCTCAACATCACTCTTTGTCTTATTACCGATTCAATCAATAACCATCATATATAGTGACACATGGTGCCACTGTGTCTGACAGCCTCAAGAACAGAAACTCAATTGGACTAATTGCCATTTACAGAAACAATAATTAACTAACCAATTTTAGATAGAAATAAATGTATGTAGAAGAACTTTGATAAAATTGGTTTAAATCATTTGTTTTCTGTCTCAATTTAAGTCATAGTGTGTTGAGTAGTGGAAAATAATACTATAATTTGTCTTACCAGATAACTTGCCAGTAAGCGAAAGTAATTCTTAGTAAAGTAATTTTTAGTCTGAGGGCAATTGAATTTATAAGACAAGGCAAACAAGTGTATGGTAAGTGAACACTGGCTCCCACAACCCAGTGTAACACAAGTTCCTGGCCTTTAAGGTAGTTATAAACACATTATTTAAAGGTCATGTCTCATGTCATGTCTAATCGACCTGGAAACACTGTTGAATTCCACAGTTGTGTGGCACATGGAAGGAAGTGGGATGCCACATATCAAGATGGTGTGGATGGTAGTTAGGCTTGTGGCTTCCACAACTATCACCTTTACAGTCACAAGCTTCCCCACTATGCTTTGATGACCTCTAGTAATATTCGAGAGATGGTTGCAGTAAGTATTGAGATAAATAAAAACAAACTGTTCAAAGGAATGTTTATGGTCAGAGTGGGATGGTTGAGCACAGCAAAGCATGTTGTTCATTCATTCAACATAGAAACATCTCTTGAAAGAGTTGACACTGGAGAACAAAGCCTCTCAGCCTACCCTGCCAGGCAGTGGATGTGATGTGGATATGATGTTACTAAAGAATTTATCAGTACTCTTGATCAAGTCGATCAAAATGTTTTTACCCTTGGATCAACGTGAATAGACAAAAAGAAATGTGCACTCTTTGAAGAGGTCTAAACAATAAGCTACATACTAGCATAGACACAAAGGCATTGTTCCCTAAGTAGGTCAGCACAGGTATGCAGGCTCCCGGCTCAGACTGTTAAATACATATCACATTCATGTTTAATATCAGTAACAGGATTAATTTATGTACATATCTTGTAGCTGTGTAGTGTTGTTATGTTAGCTTTATGAAAACTATTAATAACACTCATATGATTTATGTTTTGTATTAGCTTCTATGATTATTTAAAATAAGGATGGCCATGATTCTTTGATTATGGTAATCCGAATATGCCAGTTGAGCACATATCACATTGTGTGCAGAAGTCACCAAGGAGGTTGTACGGTAAAAATAGATAATGTTACACAGAAGGCGAAAAGAAAGAGATAATGTTACACTGTAAATATAATAAGGTCATCATTATCATCCCTATTTATTTATGTGAACTAATTTGTAGCAATGTTACATAGCAAACAGCTGTTAACCAAGCTTGGTGTTGCTCACCAGCAGCACGAGGGAGAGCGCGCCGGTGGGCGTGCGCAGGTAGGCGAGGCGGCAGTACACGGGCGCTAGCGCGCGCGGGCGCGGCGGCGGCGCGCGTGAGTAGTGCGCGTGTGAGTCCCAGGAGCGCTCCGTCAGGTCGGTGCCGGCGGGCGAGCGGCCGCCCGCGCCCGCGCCCGCACACCCGCTGCCCGCGATCTCGAAGTCCTGCACCTCCTCGCCGCGGCAGCTGGTAGGCTCCAGCTCGCGGATCTCCTCCAACAGCAGCTCCACCTCGTCGGTCGAGTACAACTCGCTCGCGGACACGTAGCGCGCCGGCGCCGCTTGCATATCACCCGCCGAGGCCTCTACCGCCGAGCGCCGCCGCCCCGGCCTCTCCTGCAAATACACACTCTCAGTCACACCTCGAATATACAACCAATCACATTTTACGCTTTACACTTCGATCGACTCAAATCTACCTATTCCGAGCGACATCGAGTCTCCGGGATTTTGTCTGTAACCGCATGCTAAGTTAACGCGGATATTATTTAATATAAAAACGTCAAATAGTAAACAGATTTCCAAGACGCTCTGCTAGCACGCCATGTTTGTTATCATAGTTTTTTTTAAACAATGTCTCGGCTTAGATTACATATAAACTTCTCATAGTCTATGATTCGATCGGATACTTGTAGCGTTTTTTGAAATCTTTTTAAAATCGGTGGAGATTTAAAAAAAAATCCATACATATTTTCAACCCCAATTTCATCCCTTTAGGATTAAAATTATTCAAAATTCCTTCTTAGTGGATGTCCAGATTACGAAAATAAACATCTGTCCAAATTTATCGTTTCTACCATCAGCGGTTACGGCTGTGTGTGCGTCTTACCTCAGTCAGTGAGAACATGTCCTTTCAATATTGTAGCAAATCTACAATTTTATTTTATTGTCTTTTTAAAAATAAGTTTTACCCTGAATTAACATAAAAAACGGAAAAAGTAAAACAAAATACGTTTGAGTCGTTGAGTTCTACCACTCAACACGCAATGCCTCCAGAATTCGGCAAAAAATGGGGAACGGAGTGTTTTAACACTAGGTTCCATCTGCCTACCTTGCTGTGTACGGGATACAACGTGAGGCTGAATAAATACGTTTGAATGGCGTCGGTTGAACTACGTTGAATGTGAACCGTTGATGAAGTTCTTAATGCAAGACTGATGATATTTAACTACTTTAATTGTGTATTATACTTTTTATACGCCACAAAACAATAACTAAAAATTATTGCACAACTACTTCTTATAATTTAATTGGGACGTGTTCATTGCATGTTTACAAATGCACGAATACAAGAACAAGTTTTATGTATCAGTTAAATTAAAATTAAATCAGCTTTACTCTGTATCCCGCACACATCACGGTAAGCAGAGAGAAACCGTTACCCACTTTCTGCCGAATTCTAGAGGCATTGTGTCTTGAGTGTCGAAAATCAACGCCACGCTTTGCCTCGACACCACAGCGAAGAAACCAAAATATAAATTTAAATAAATATTTCATTTCCTCTAGTGGGGATCGAATCCACAACGCGTCGCGTTTACAGTCTAACTCTAAGTTTCCTCTGCCTACAGTGCTGTGTGCGGGATACATCTCGTAGGCACGAGCTCGTATACAGGTATAAATCAGTTACAGCATGATTTATATGATTTATTTATATATTCTTGATCTGCCTAAGTTCTAACTGCATTTTGCACTCTCGCTTATCATTTATCTTTCATATATATAAAATATTTCCTTTTCTTATTTTCTTTTAATTCAAAACATTTATTAAAGAACTAGGGGTGGGCAAATATGGCTAAAACTGGTATTCTTACTAGGTTATCTCTATGTGTTTACATAATTTCACACGCACGTGGCATTTGCAAGTGACAAAAACAATAAGGATAATAAAAGCAACAATATTCGTCAACTTTTTATTCAAAGATCAAAAAATATAACAAAGTTATCCTCATTATGATTCGCTAGCACTATCACAGAATCAATTTTATTAAACACAGAAAATCAACAAATTATAATTTTAAACATTGGCCAAAAAGCACCAAAAATTAGCAATTTATTTAATTAATTTAAGGAATGAGATAGTGAATTACGTTGCTGTGACAACGTACAAATAAGTAAAAACTTAAGGTTAATTGGTTTTATGAGGTAATAATATAATACTCATATATGGCAACACTTGCTTATTATTGCTTAACACAGTTATATAGGATAAATGTACACCGAAGTACATTTTTCACTTAATAATGATACTTAGCATACAAAAATATCTATTTAATTACATATTAAATATAAGAACAACTTTGGATAATGTTCTACAAGTAAGACTATTCACATACACTTAACAACAATTGAAAGTATTTTAGACAATGACAATTTTGAAAATACAATGGAAACTCGATTAACCGGACTAATTGTCGTCCGTCATTAGTTATCCAGTTAATCGAATGCATAAAGAAAATCTGGTTTTGTGCACATGTAGCACAAAATTGTTGTCTAATAAAAGACAAACTATTAAAAGAATTTCAACGTTTATTAAAAAAAATACATTTTCCAACATACGCCTTATATATGTCACCGTAAGATTATAAAAACCGTGAACCGACATTGTCAAGCGCAAAAATTCACCATACAGGTCAAAAACCACTCCAGTAGGCTCAATATATGTAAATAGTAAAAAATATCATTTATGTACTAACGCCACCGCAGCTACAAATTAGGCGATTTTTAAGTGTAGGTTAGATTAGAAACTTTTAAATTTCAAAATATCTAACCTAACCTAACACTGCCTGCACTTAAATATCCGTTTACCTGGAAGTGTTAGTACATAAATACCAAAGTCACAGTATATAATCTTAATTGTTTATTTTTTTATTTTCGAATATATTAGAAAATATTCTCAATACAACATACTTTATATCACATCTCTATATATAATAAAACAGTAAAAATATTTTGTCTGTACAATTAGTATTTTTGATTGAAATGAATAGAGATACACTTAAGAAAGAAAAAATATTTTTTTTAATTTCTTGTCTGTCTGTCTGTGTGTATGATCACGTTTATCTCCGAAAGTATTGAACCGATTTACTTAAAACTTTCACCAATTACTTTGTTTTAACTCATCTAAAGTTTGTTTTATCAAAATCATGAGGCGTGAGTTTCCCTGCAAATATATAGCAATCCATATCTATACTTATACTTATAATAAAATCTGTATTTGTTTGTGATAAATCTGTATTTTCAACCGACTTTCAAAACAAAGAGGAGGTTCTCAATTAAATATTTACGATTCGATATTCGATTCATTTATTCTATTAATTATTATGGATTCGATTTCAATATTGGATTATTCGATTCGATTTGGGTATTTTTTGTAATATGCAATCATTACAGTTATTTTACAAAGAAAATTATAAATCCTTACCCAAATCAATAATTTAACATCGAAGGCTGTTTCTGAACGAGTAATTTAAATTATTCATTGACATCAACACATTTGACTGTCAGTCAACTCTGTTTATTAAATGAATAATCATGTAGTACAACGGGCGAAGCCGCGGGCGGGCCGCTAGTAATAAATAAAGTATAATTTTATTGACACCTTTTTAGATTCTAAGCTCTGTGGTCACAACGCGTATTGATGGATTTTGCTGTGCAAGCGACCAATCAGGCCCAGCGTTTAAAGAGTTTACAATATTTCGATAGTTTATAATTTCGAGAGTTAAATTATGAACTAACAGTTTTTATAATGTTACGGTGATATAAACAAATAAATTAAGTACGCATTTACAAGGTCGGTTATCGCGGTTGATAGTCCGGATAATCGCGAATCTGTATAATTCAGGCCCGGATAATCGAGTTTATTTCGAGTTTTTTAATCGAGTTTCTACTGTATATATAATAATTTTACGAAAATAGTCACTTAACTCATATATTCTTAAATTATATAATTAAGTAATATTTTGAAGTCGTCGTGACGCATGGGCACAAGCATGCCACTATGTTTACTCAGTAATCTCGACGGTTGTGGGTTCGATTCCCACGCAGTAGAATAAAACGCAATGCCGATTCCACTTGCCTACCCTACTATGTGCGGGATACAGCGTGTGGAGCTAATAAAATATTTTCCTTGCATTTTTTTATTTACACTTGTTAAAATTAATACATATATAAATTCAAGTAAATATGTAAACAAAGCTGAGATATTTAACACATTTGTCATATTTTATTTAAAAATATGTATTATATGTGTTTTAAAAATATGTATAATACGTATATGTGTATTTATATACATGGGCGTAGGAGGGGAGGGGGGAGGAGACTGTGGTGGACCGTGCCCGCACCATAAATTTTACTTATAACAAAAATTGCCCGAAATTAAAAAAAAAAAACAATATTTACACGAATATATTTGACCAAAGTCCAGCTCCCCGAAAAAATATCTCTAGATATATAAACTGATATTCAGATTTACTTTATCCGTGTATCCTTCAAATTATTTTAATAAGTCTCACTTATGTCAGTTAATAATCAAGATTAAGAAGATAAATGTCACTGGCTAAGCAAAATCAAAATGAGAAAAAGAACTAAAATTCTAAATATATATGAGTAATTAATACAAGATACCTACCTATCCAATAAGAGAAAGTTTAAAAAAAGTCATAAGATTTCTTATCTTATATAATTGAAAAAGAGTAAGCAAAGCAAAAAAAAAAAGACATTTATTTAAAACTTTCAAAACCAGGTGGAGGACATGTAAATTCAAGCGCATTAGGATTTAATTTGGTGGAAGGAACATTTAATTGTGTAGTACTGTTGAGGTTATGGTTTCCATTATTTTTGGGGACTCTAAAGTTCTTAGATATAGCTTCTAGCATAAACTTTTGGGCCGCTGCAGGGTTATCCCTACTGAGGGCAGTAAAGGCCTCACAGTCGGCCGTAGATAGACAAACCCCCGGGGTTTGTGATCTCTTCGTGGTATACGCTTGGGGTATGTACATCGGTATAGGTTCCATACCGATTGGTACATAGAACGGAGGCGACATGTAGCCGAAGTGGGGAATGAGATGAGGTCCGTGTACGGGTGGTAGCGGCGGGGATCGCGGGGGCGGGCCGCAGCGGGGGGCGACCCTGTGCTCCATGCGGAGGGAGGAGTCGGGCGTCGGCAATAGGGGCACGCGGTTGAAGGTTGTTGGGCGCTGGTTAGCGACGCGGGGAGAGTACTGTGGGGAGCTGTCAGCTTCAGGAGCTTGCGAAAGTCGCGGGGGCGAGCTGAAGCGGGGCGTGTACCTGTGGTCAACTGGGGGCTGCGGTAAGGACACACAGGTGATGGCGGGGTCGGAGCTGGCGGGGTCGGAGATGGCGAGGGAGAACTGCGGAAGCTGGAGAGAGCTGTTAGCTTCAGAGGTGGTGGTGTGTGGCGGGGGCGAAGGGGACGGGGACGGGGACGGGGACGGGGAGGGCAATGGGGAGGGCAACGAGGAGGACGGAGGGGAGGTGGAGGGGGAGGAGAAAGGCGCGGGCGGCACGTGCAGGCGGTAGGCGTCAACGCAGTCAGGCGCGAGGTGCAGGCGAAGGAGAGCGTTGAGCTCCGCGTAGCTGGGCGTGTTGGCCGCCTCCAGCGCCTCGAACGACGGGTGCAGGTACCACTCCGCCCTCTGCAACCATGCCATACGTACCACTGCTGAGAACCTACACGCCTAGTTAAATATTATAGATAACGTATAGAAATTTGATCGTAGCAGGATTCGAATCCACTTCTTTTCGAAACCGTCCAAGCGTCCCGACCACTTAGCAACACACTCTCATGAAGCTACGTCGAAATTTTTATACGCTTAGTTATAATTTAATTTGGTTCTTAGCATCTCTCAGAAGAACAAACTTTGTATGTTTTCTAAAATATTTTCCTATACTTAATGTGAAAAAAAAATAATTTAGAAACATACTAAAATATAATAGTACTAGCGGACCCGGACGCGGCTACGCCCGCTTGAACTATACGAATATTTATTTAATATATTTATGAAATTTTCAGTTAATTCAGTATTTTCAGTTTTCAATAGAATTAGTAAGAAAATATAAGCCTAAATAAAAAAATAAATTAAAAAGAAAAAAGTGGAGATTTATTAGTAGAAAAAGTATCTGAGTAATTGAAATGAACAAACAAAAGAAATAAAGGAAATTCTTAATATAAGAAAAAGTACCTAAAGTATGCCGTGCACGCTACTAAACATTTTTTATATTAAGTAGGATAATTTTTGCGAACAATATCAAATAAAATCCCAAATTATTTAAATTATGATATTTTAAGTGTATAACATCGGTATAGATAACCGAACTGAGATAACCAAACGTTCTTTCCTAAATATACTTAAATAATATTAAATAAAAAGTAGTGGGGAATGTCATGCAGGACCAAACTTTACACCGCACCAAGAAATTAACTGCTTTTTAAACTGCACTTTGGTTCTCTTATAATAGAGTTCGAAGAGACCCAAAGAAAAGTACAAATCATAAACAGAAAAAAATTACATAAAAATTAACGGTAGTTCGAAAATGTATAAAAATTTACAAAAGCATCAAACTCATCTGCCCGTTCGCGTCGGTCATACTATGCCACTCGGAGGCTAGGTCAATCCGAACCCGAAAGTGACATCTCCTTAATTATTTATTAGAATCTTATACAATAAATTATAATTCCTATCCAGATGAAATGTTAAAA
This sequence comes from Heliconius melpomene melpomene, assembly GCA_000313835.2. Taxonomy (NCBI): domain Eukaryota; kingdom Metazoa; phylum Arthropoda; class Insecta; order Lepidoptera; family Nymphalidae; genus Heliconius; species Heliconius melpomene. The sequence continues at coordinate 11,485 of HE670690.1, read as the reverse complement.
GTGACTATTATATTCATTTTTATAAGGATGAATATCAAATTATAGAAAATACATTAACAAATCCCGATAAATTTAAAGTAAATTCATTAAAATGGTTACTTTTGCTCAACCTTCAGAGATAAACATATATCATCGCGGACTTTTTGAAGCATTCTTTTTTTAAGAGTCCTTTATTACAATGAAATTAGCGGTTTGGTCCTGATTGCGTAAAAGACAGATAGACAGACAAACAGAGTTACTTTCGAATTTATAATATGGGTATGGGTTTATTAGGTTTCCAATCATTAAAAAAAAAAAACAAAATTGAAAATTAAAGTATTACAAATTGGATATCTCAGCTTTGCCTCAATTAAATAAGTAAAAATATATAAATTAAAAAAATTTTTTTAAAAAAAATTCTAAATCTATACATAATAAAGACTTATGTTGTGTTTCTGTATTTTAGAAAGTAGTGTATAAAAGAATAATATTTAGCAACTTTTGTCAAAATAATATAAAATTATTTCTTAAAAATAAAAAGATCAAATTTGGATTTATTTATTACTAAAACACCATACAGTCTTATAATATCTACAGTTTTGAAAACAAAATAAAGAAAAACCAAGCGTACTATGCATGATATGTACGTATATCTTATCTGCGCACGCTACTTTAACAGATCAAGCAGCGCCCGCCGCCTCTGCAGCAACAGTGGCGGAGCGGGACGGAACGTTTCATTACACGAACTCACCGTGAGCGCGTGCGGCGCGGCGTGCGGCGCGTGGCGCGCGTCCGCATGGCCAGCGCGCACGAGCTCGTCGCCGATGACGCGGTCGTGCGCGGCGGAGGTATCGACCAGCACAACCTCTAGCGCGGAGGCGTGACGCGCCACCACGTTGGCCACGAGGCGAGCGTCGCGCACGAGGTGCAGGAAGGCAGCGGCGGCGGTGCGCGGCCAACGCGCGCCGTCGGCGGCGGGACGC
>HE670690.1:0-10423 GCA_000313835.2 Heliconius melpomene melpomene | reverse complement strand
ATCAGTATTAAACAATTAAATACAAATTTTTTCATTATTTGGCCAATATTTGCGACGAATATTAGTTGGTCTGGACTAAAACACGCATGGAGTGGATGTATTAATTTTGATAATTGTTTTAATCTTTTTTTTCTTATAGGTTTCCTACTGACCTATTTTTCTATGCACAATGGATATCTATTGTCGCCCAAGAAATGACTATTTAGAATATTAAAACTAAATATATTTATAGCAGTGGGAGAGGGACAGGGAACTTCCAGACACTTGTGTTAAGACACTTCGTTCCCGATCAAGACATTTCGTTTCCCAATTTCCGCCAAATTATTGAGATTTTAATAATAATAATAATATCTTTATTTAAACACTTATTAGATACAATTTGGTTAAGGTACTGTCCTCTTAGATAGGTTACAAAGTAACCCGTAGTAAAGAGTAACAGTGCCGTGTCCCACGGAGGGTACTGAATGAAATGTTCCTTTATACGAGTTACAAGTCTTAATGTACATATTATATTATAACCTAATTATCTCTTTAATATTATAAATATTTTGGTGAGTATATAAGCTGTGTGTGCGTGTGTGTGTGTGTGTGTATGTGTATTTGTGTTATATGTAAGGTATGTATATGAATATGTATGTATTATGCATGTAGTATAACATTTTTATAATATAGTTTATAATAATGTTTGTAGAAATAATTCTGTTTCCTCATATGTTTTCTCTTGTAAGAAGGAACGGACAGTTGCTTTACATTTATGGATAGATAAATTATACATGGAAGTACTTGTATTAATTTTATTGTATAACAAAGGGCCCAGATAGAAGAAAATTTTTTTAGAAAAAGAGTAACGTATAACAGGGAGAGGACAAACATTATCTTTACGTCGCTTAGTTATCTTAACGTAGGGGGTGATTTTGTGTTGACGTACGATTGTATCCAACACAAATAACTGCCTGACGCTAAGAACATTGCAGTCCTTATAAAGTTCCAGGATGGCTCTGTGTGCAATTTCGAGTGGGAGCATCACTGTTTTAGAGGCCCCTCCCCAACAAGATATGCAATACGACACTACAGATCGACCGAGTGCATAATAGACATTGTGTATAATAAATTGATTCGCAACGTGTCGAAGTGTCCTAAAAATAAAAATTAATTTTCGTATTCTGCCAGTTAGGGCTTCCACGTGAGCTTTAAAATTGAATGTCTTGTCCAAAATAATACCCAAGTACTTTATATTGTTAACCGAAGCTATCTGTGAGCACTGGCAATTGTGTCCAAATTGTGTGATGCATGAGTGGGCTATGAGGGTAATAGGATTTTAGGGTTGGGAGGTTAGTTTGGAAGAAAAAGTGATAAATTTAGTTTTGTCAGTATTCAGCGTAAGTATGTGAGAGCGTAGCCAATTAAGGACAAGTGTTATACCAGTTAGAGCCACTGTTTGGATTTCCGACCAGGAATCTTTATAAAAAGTTATTGCAGCGTCGTCTGCGTACGTAACGATTTTTGAATTTGGTATACTAAGATTGCAAAGGTCATAAAAGGTCATAAATAAAAATTAGAAACAAACATAAAAGGTCATAAATAAAAATTAGAAACAAAGTTGGCCAAAGAATACTCCCTTGGGGCACCCCATATTGTATAAGAAGTTCATCACTTACGTGGTTACCTATTTTGACCATTTGCGTCCGATCTGTCCAATAGCTCTGAAAAAATTTAAGTTGTTGACCTCTGACACCTATACTTTCAAGTTTTTGTAAAAGAATTGTAATGGGAACGGTGTCAAAGGCTTTAGCGAGATCAAGAAATACAGTGAGTACCTTTTTGTTATTATTGAGATAGGTGACAATAAAAGTAGTTAATTCGTGAACTGCTTCAGCTGTGGATTTATTTCTACGAAAACCAAATTGTTGTTTTGAAATTAGGTTAAAATGCTCTAAGTAAAACCTGAGTCTCTTATTGACGAGGTTCTCCAATACTTTAGAAAGAGCGCTTAACACTGCAATTGGACGATAATTATTTACTTGGTTCCCATTACCCCCCTTGAAGATAGGATGAATGATAGCCTTTTTAAATGAAGATGGAAAGACCGAAGCCTGAAAGGAATATGTGATTGAAATGGATTGCATATGTGGCACAACACAGGTGTCAGTGCTGCAGAGTATCTTTTTAATATAGTTGATGAAATTCCGTCCCACCCAGTAGAAGCATTGGATCTAAGAGAGTTAATACTTTGTAGGATTTCATCATTATCAGTTTCTTCAAGAACAAAGGAGGATAAGTTAGTATAGGTATGTGAAAGGGTTTTTGTCAACTGTTGAGATGAGTGCATGTTACTTCTATCCGCAAGTTCCCGATATTAACAAAAAAGCTGTTGACGTTATTACAAGAGTAAATAGGAGAGTGAGATTGTTGAATAAGTTGAGTAGATGAGTGTCTAAATTTCGTGGTGTAAGTTATAGTTCCTATAGCGTTCCACAGTGCCTTCGTATTATTACAGGATTTTTCTAACAGTTTAGTGTCATATTGTCTATTAGCCTTTTTCAATATCTTTGTACAAAAATTTCTGTAACGTTTATAAGTAATTTTAAGAGTTTCATTGTTAGGAGACAATTTTATTTTTTTGTGTAACGCGTCTCTATTTCAGATACACCTAAGTAAGCCTGTTGTTATCCAAGGCTTGAGAATCCTTTTTCTAGTAGATCGTTTGATTATGGTGGTATGTTCCTGTATAACTTTCGATAACAAGATTACAAGCTCATCTGTCGCTGTATTTGGATCTCATTTTGCGTGTTGAGTGGCAGAACTAAACGCTTTTCTCGTTAGTTGTTACAGTCATTGCCAGAACGAGGGAGTAAAAATATTAAATCGTTGATTTACCCAGTAAAAAACGAACCCACAACCATTTACAGTTGCACGCTTGTACGCCACGATAGCCTCCTCGTATCGGGATAAAACGACCGTACGTGAGTAAGGCGCATCCCATTGATGTTAAACTGTATGATAGATAAGATTTTTTTAAGAATATAAGTTGTTTTTATCTTGTTGACAAATTTACTAAAAATAAAAGATTTTGATTATTTTTAGTCAATTTACTAAATTTGCCAACATATAATTTAACCCTCTGCGACTGATGTGGCTTAATATTTACAATTATACTGACGCGGTATCATTTTAAATTTTACTATTATGATGAGAAGAAAAAGTCTTTGTTAGGTTTTGATAATCAAAGAAATTTAAAATAAAAATACGAAATTTTGCTTCTAAAATTTCGTATTTTTATTTCTAATATTAGCATAAATATATAAATGTTAATTTAATTAAATTCTAAAATAACGGGAAGTGATTCAAAAACACACATTATCTAAAATAGAGAAAATATTACCATTTTACTGAGATGGTAGTCTAGTATCTTAACGTTGACTTTCCTCCCTCTAAGCCTTTTTTTTTCTTACACTTACACATAACGCAAGTGACGCGCGCGCATTGGCCCGAGTCGGTCGCATAATGTGAAAAGAAACAAGTAAAATGTCGAAGACGCTTAAGTGTAATGTTTGTCATATCGTGATTGATGAGCTTTTAGCTTATATTCAGAACAAGATCTCGATCGCGGATGAAGTGACTTTAGTGCGAACTCTCATGCGAACAAATTGAAACGGCTAACAGCTTACTCCTGGAGTTTTCTAACAATATATTATAAAAAATATTGTAAGATAAGTATGACAGTGCATAAGTACCTTAACAGTGTCGCTGTCGACGATCTTCACAATAATGGCGCGGTGCCAATCTCCGTCGTAGGCGCAGGCGCAGTACTGACCCACGCGCACGGCGGCCGGCGACAGCGCGCGCTCGCGGCCCGAACCCCATTTGTAGTATAGACTGGAAATTCGTGATAGTATATGTTACTAGCGACTCGAAGATACTATTTTATCATTCATTTATCTGAATTACTTTCCAATTAAATAACATTTTATAATTTTAAAAACAATATCTATACATTGAAAACTAAAGATGGCTTGGCTGAACCAATTGTAGCAATATTGTCCAAGAAACTACGTAATATTGTTATAACTCTTTATTTATGAAGCGATTCAAATTAAACTAATAGTAAGTGTTAAGAGAGTTAAGAAAAAAACAACAATATTCATACTACAACCAAACGACAACACATCTTAAAAACAGCAACAGATTTTTACAAAGAATTATATACAGACAATCTAAAGGAACAAACAGACGATACAACATTTAAGGACAATATAAACCAAGAACCAATCCCACAGATTCTGCAAAGCGAAGTAAGAAGGGCTATTCAAACACAAAAGATAGGAAAATCACCTGGCGATGATAAGATAACTAATGAACTACTAAAAGCAACCATTGAACAAATAATAAAACCTTTTGCTCATATATGTAACCAAATTTTAGACACAGAACAAATACCCTGTCAATGGACATCTTCAACAATCATACTTTTGCATAAAAAGGGAGACAAGAGTAATATAAACAATTATAGACCTATCAGCTTAATCCCAAACTTGTATAAAATATTCATAAAAATTATACTAGAACGCCTGACCAAACAGTTAGACGGTAATCAGCCTATAGAGCAAGCTGGATTCCGATCCGATTTCTCAACAATTGATCATATACACACTGTCAAGCAAGTAATAGAGAAATGCAACGAATACAACCGCCCGTATTACTTATCCTTCGTCGACTATAATAAAGCATTTGACTCCCTGAAGCATAGCTACATATGGGACTCATTGAGAAACCAAGGGGTTGAGCAAAAATATATAAGAATAATAAAGCAAATATATGAGAAAAGCACAGCAAAAATACAACTAGAAAAAACAGGAAATCTATTCCAAATTCAGAGAGGAGTTAGACAAGGAGACCCGCTGTCACCCAAGATATTCAACGCAGTCTTAGAGAACATCTTCAGGCAACTCAACTGGGACAACTTCGGCATCAATATCAATGGAGAAAAGCTACACCACCTGAGATTCGCAGACGACATAGTCTTGTTTGCAGAAGATCCAGACACCCTACAACTAATGCTGCAATAACTAGCATCAGAAAGCAAAAAAGCAGGACTATCAATGAATACCAGCAAAACCAAATTAATGACTAACATGACCAAAGTCAACGAATATATATACCTGGGTCAAGTAATATCAGTAAAGGATCTGCCAAATAAGGAAGTAGACAGACGAATAAATGACACCTGGCAAAGATACTGGTCTCTCCGTGAAATAATGAAGAATAAATCAGTGCCCATTTCAGAAAAATCAAAAATATTTAACAGATGTATCCTCCCATGCCTCACCTACGGCTGTCAAACTTGGCCATTATCACAGAAAATTGAACACAAGCTGGGAGTATGCCAAAGAGGAATGGAAAGGAGCATGATGGGCCTAAGATTGAAAGACAAATGCAAAGCAACAAAAATCAGGAGCATTACCAAAGTGTATTGCGAACTGTTCAAAGTAAAAACAAGAACTCTTAAGTGGAAGTGGACTGGTCACATGATGAGATCACATGCAGGAAAGTGGACCAAAAAGTCTCAGAATGGTACCCAAGAAATGGAAAAAGACGGAGAGGGAGACAGATTAAAAGATGGGAAGATGACCTGCCAAAGGGGTGGAGACGGACAGCACTAGACCGGCACAAGTGGAGGGAACTTGACGAGGCCTATGTCGTAGGACAGCCTGACCTGGTAGCTGACACTAGCAGAAATAATAATAATGAATAATAAATTTAAATAAAAAAAAAATAATAATAATAACATTTCGAAAACAAAAGGACAATTTCAGTTAATATTCTATTCTATGTTAGTAAATATTTTCATATATTGTGTAAAATGTTAGTTATAAGTAAAACAAATTATGTAAACAGGTCAGAGAAAATAAAGGCTCTTTTTATTTTTATTTTTATTTATTTTAAGTGTTAAGAGAAGTTTCCCAAAATCCAATAGTGAAAACTACATTAAAATTAGTTAAGCTTCTGTTTTGTTTGCAAGATTAGGGTGTACGGACGTTCAGATAAACTATACTAAATATTGATAAATGGCCATCGTGGCGCAGCGACACAAGAGTGTGACTGTAAGATGAAAGCAAGATGGTTTTTGGGGTTGATCCCCACTCGAAATATTGAAATATTTATTTACTTGTATATTTTGGAGAACCAAAACAGAGCCAAGAAATGTTGAGAGGCTCTCAACATTTCTTGGCTCTGGTGTCGCGTCCAAGCGGCGTTGAGTTCTGCCACTCAACACGCAATGCCTCCAGAATTCGGCAGAAAGTGGGGAACAAAGCGTCTTAACACTAGGTTCTCTCTGCCTACCCCACTATGTGTGGGATACAGCATGAAGCTGATTTTTTGTCGAGGTGAGCTGTGCGAGGATATTAAGGTGATTACTTAGCCGGTGTTTATATCTTTGAGCTGAGATCCTTATTTCATCTTTTACTGTGTGTGATTTTTAATGCTTTATATATTTCGGTATTTATTATAAAGCATGGTGTATTGGCTATGTCTCTTAAGATGCCCTTCTGCATAATTAAAATGTTGGAATTGCAGAGTTGAAGACCTTAAATCCAGACTGGCTTAAGGATGGTCTTATAGATTAGAAGTTTGTTATCTATATATATAAAAGGACTTGTCCTCACTGACTGAGGTAAGACGCACGCACAGCCGTAACCGCTGACGGTAGAAACGTTAAATTTGGACAAAAGTTTACTTTTATATTCTGGACATCCACTAAGAAGGGATTTTGAAAAATTTTAACCCTAAAGGGGTGATATAGGGGTTCAAAGTTTGTATGGGAAAAAATTTAAATCGGCACCGATTTTTATAAAATTTGAAATTTAGATTTTTAAAAGTATTTAATTGAATACGTGTTTCATCGTTTTCTAGAATTCTCCCCCTAAGGGTGCAAATAAGGGGTTGAAAGTTTGTATAGGTTTTTTTTGAATCGTCACCAATTTTTATAAAATTTGAAACTCAGACTCTTAAACGTATATAATTAAACACATGTTTCATGGTTTTCTAGAATTCATCCCCTAAGGGTGCAAATAAGGGGTTGAAAAGAAAAAGAAGAAGGTTTGTATGGGAAAATTCTTAAATCGCCACCGATTTTTATAAAATTTGATATTTAGACTCTTAAAAATATTTCATTGAACACATGTTTCATGGGTTATGAGAATTCACCCTTAAATACGCAAGCGAAGCTGCGCGCGTCCGCTAGTCCATGGATAAAACTGAGTTGCGCGCCATTAACCAGTACATATTTCTATATCGTAAGTTGACTTCATCTCTTTTTGTTTTTATATGTTTTTCTAAATCAGTTTGCGGTCCAGGTGCATCCCAAGGTATCTGATGGTATCAGTCTGAGGTAAGTAGTTGTTTCCTAATTTAACTGGTGGACAATCTTTGTTTCTAAGAGTGAAAGTGATATGTGCGGACTTTGTAGGACTAGCTTTGATTTTCCACTTTTGAAGCCAGTCGTTTATCATATCAAGCTCTTTTTGGAGGGTAGCAGATGCTAGGGAAGGGCTTTTGCTACTAGCGAGAATAGCGGTATCGTCAGCAAAGGTAACGATAGATATATTATATGTTTCTGGAAGGTCTCACGTGTACAATGTATATAGTAGCGGGCCCAGTACAGATCCTTGGGACGCCAGCTTTTATATTATAAAAATCTGAAAATTCTCCATCCTCTTTGACTTGGAATATGCGATCTGTATGATTGCATCAACAGAAAATAGCTATGTGGAACTGATTTTTTCAGTTTGCAGAGAAGACCCTTGTGCCAAACTTTATTGTACGTTTGATGGATATCTAGGAAGACCGCAGAGCAATATTCTTTATTTTCGAAGATGTTTCTTATAACTTCACAAACTCGGTGAACTTGTTCTATGGTAGAGTGGTAGTGTATGAATCCAAATTGGTTAAAATTGATATAGTTTAATATTGATTGGTGTCATTGAAACGGAATTACACAGTGTTTAATTTCAAACATTGGTTGGGTTTAAGTTCGATACCAGCTTGGTGGAAGGTATAACAAAAAAAAATAAAAAAATCACATCAGCTTGACGCGGCATCCCGCACACAACAGGGTAGTCAGAGAGAACCTTCCCTTTAGTTACTAACTTCATTTCATCCATGATGACGTCCAAGGCCATGCTGTACTCCGGCCCTAGGCGCAGCATCCAAAAGTGCGAGGGGGAGTACACCTCCGCCACAGCCACCTCCACCATGTCCCCGCCCTGGATGCCCTCCACCGACGCTGACGGGATGCTCTCCACGAAGTGGAGACAGTCCACCGGGTACGTGTCTGCCTGCTGATGAACAGAATTCTGATAATGGGAATTGTTGTCTCTTAATAAATTCAAGTTATAGGGTTCCGTACCGCACAGATAAAAATGGAACCCGTTGCAGGATAGGATCACGTTGTTTTCCATCTGTCAAGATCATTTATCTCAAGATCGCATCTACATTCACACAATACATACAACTTGATACCTACGTATCAAGTTGAAATTTATATCAAATATTCAGGTCTATGGTCTGTTGAACCACAGAAGATATAATTATGATTCTAAGTTAACGCAATCAAAAGACACAGTTATAAAATTTGGCACGAAGTGAGAACTTCAATAACAAATAATGGAAAAAATTCGAAAAGTGAAAATTTATACCTATAAAGAATTAGAAAAAAAACATTACATTTGTAAACTCTTATGAGTTCCATAGTGTACTTCCTGTTTACCTACCATCCTGAAATAGGTACGGAAGCCTCGGCGTGCGAGTACGACTCGCACTTAACCGGTTTTTTTATTAAATTTATTACAAGCACTATTGAATGGTGGAATGTTTTTTTTATTTAGCGGCAGAGGTTACTTATTATAACTTTCAGTGAGTGTAGATCATTACAAGCAGGCTGTTTTAGTTTAGACTGTTACAGTTAAGATCATACAGTATTGGTATATTTAATTAATATTTTTTTATAGCTTCACATTATAACTTAGACATGGCAGGGGGTAATAAGCAGAGGGAACCTATGAACCTAGTTAACATACTTCGTTCCCATTAAAATACTTCCGTTACCTACTATTCGTCGTATTCTGGACGCATTACGTGTTGAATGGCAGAACTCACCGTCGCGCTTTGTCTCGTTACCAGAGCGAGGATATGAAAATATTAAATATTTCATTTTCTCGAGTTAGGAAATCGAACCTACAACATGTCGCGTTTACAGTCGCAGACTTGTGTTCTGCACCACGACTAATATAACATATTATGTACTCACACACTCCCAGTCGCCAGGCAACGCGTCGTCGGGGTCGACAGGAGCGCGGGGCGCGCGGGCGGCGGTCGGGGCGAGAGGCGCGCGGATAGGCGGCGGGGCGCGGGGTGGCTCGGGCCGGCGTGCGTCGCTCAGCAGCCAATCGCCCCCGGCCCGCTGGGACGCGCGCACGTGTTCCAGCGCGCACACCAAGCTGAGAACGCTCGTGAAGCCGAAGCGGATGAAATCTAACTCGCGGTTGAAGCGCGCTCTGTAACATAAGACCCTGACCCTAAAGAACCTGTTCAAGATAAAAAATCATTTAACATATTCAGTACACACAACAGACGACCGAGCACAAGCTGTATTAAGTCAAAACAAGAATCTGCATGCTTCATGTTTTGAACGTTAAATAACAACGCAAGAAACTCGGCGGGACTTTTTTATATATAAATTATATTAATAATTATATTATATATCAATTATATTAGTAATTGATTTATAAAAACACTTTATACAAAAGTCAACCACAAACATATATATAAAAGAGTACACGATAATTACAATAATATTAAGAAATAGCTAGTATAAAGCGCATTGAATGACAAGCATCGACTGTTATAATAAAATACGCCGGCGACAAGGGGCTAGGACTCCTCACCGGTTCAGTCTAAGGCAGCGAGCGGTATAAATATAAATAATAATAAACTATAAATATAAATAATAGTTCCCTACATATTTTACATGCCTATGTTGTATCCCTATTGAGGTAGCCAGAGAAAACAGAGAGTCAAATGCTACAGTTATATATTTATATTAAGTTAGGTTAAGATTAATTATTATTTTTCCGATATTAAAGACTATAATCTTAAATGTATTTACTTTAAGTTTTAATTTATATATTTTTTTAAAATAATTAAGTATAAAATTTTGTGATCTTGTAACTCTCCTGCTGAACCTTCGTATCTTCCTAAGTACCTCATAAGATAACTACATAATATTAAGTAGTAGTAGTATTAAGTACCATAACACATTAATTAAATAGTCATTAACAAACTTTAAAATGTCAGTATAGTCATAGTGAATAAAATAAAAAAAATCCCACACCTATACAACCTCAGCAGGTCAGTGCACCACACG